>VUYV01000006.1:7104643-7203472 GCA_008711295.1 Anarhynchus alexandrinus | reverse complement strand
AATAATGCAAAGAAGGATTTATGAATTAAATTTATTTTTTATCTACCAGTCAGCCTAAGTTGAAACACGAATAACTGATTTAACACTGAAATGGTATTCAAATATTTGACTCCAATCCCCTATTGCTTCTAAATTCACT
This sequence comes from Anarhynchus alexandrinus, assembly GCA_008711295.1. Taxonomy (NCBI): domain Eukaryota; kingdom Metazoa; phylum Chordata; class Aves; order Charadriiformes; family Charadriidae; genus Anarhynchus; species Anarhynchus alexandrinus. The sequence continues at coordinate 7,203,333 of VUYV01000006.1, read as the reverse complement.
CAGAAGTCAAGATTATTAATTCTTCCTGACAGAAAATCAAGATTTAATGATCATCTGATAACCCTTAGGAATTACAAAGTAAACTTAGACGATAATTCAGACAAAATAAAATGATTTTCAATATATAAGAAAAACTTCACGTAGAACGTCTGTTTAGGCATTTCCTTTGGGGCAGTAACTAATTTTTAAGAAAATACAGAAAAGTATGTTGCAATATGTACCATAAAAAGTTTACAAGCAGAAAAGGGACCTTTGTTAATATCTGTGGAGCTTTCACCAGGCTATCCTCTACTTAAATAAAACAGACAAACAGAACCCCTCAAGCACACCTTCAAAAGAGCCTGTAATAGGAAAACGTATGAAAGAATTTTAACCCAATGACCTTGTGGCAATAATAGTGCTTACTTTGACACAACATCGCTTTCAAGATCAAGTTGTCTATTCACCAAGGCACATCAGGCCAAAATTGTAAAATAATGTGCTTTGTAGAATTTTATAGAGAAACTGATTTCAACTTAGTAAAAATGATATGCTGTAAATAATTTTTAGGTAAATTTTTAGCTTTCAGGTCACGTCTGCAGGGAAGTAACATTAGAACTAACAGCGGTGTGAAAAATGGAGATGCAGAATGGGTACAGCCTGTGCATTGATTTTTTTTTTGTTTGCCCCAGAGTTCTCTTTGCCAGCAGAAACACTTTAAAACAAAGTACAAGCCAATGACAATCTATTTATATATGGTTGTGTTCATTGTTTCTTTTGTATATTGTTAATGATATTTATTCTTCAAAGCAATTAAAATCGTATCTCTCCAATGTACGTACATTGCCTTTCCTTGATGCAAAGTTACTAAAAACACACGCAAAAAAAAATCGACCCGGGCAGCATTCTGTCTAGCACTGAATAAAAGATTACACCAGAAAATTTAAGAGCCAAAGTAGACTCTAAAGGCAGTTCCAGTACATTCTGGCTGTAATAAAAAATCCTGACAGATGCTTCTCTGAAATCCTTTAGTTGTATAAACTTGAAATAGGATTTAGAGGTTCCCACTAATCTGACCTGTGAAAAAAATTCTTGCTGATGCCAAATCTGTTTGTTTTACCCTGATAATTTCAGCAATACACGTCAAATGGAAGAAAGAGGGGTGGGAGGATGCCATACTCTGCAATGAACGCTTATATGTTTCAGGGAGGGAGACCAAAACAGCTGAGAAACCTTCCCTGATCTCAGGTACTAATACATAAGTGGTTAAGCAATGTTAATTGCTTGAACGAAATCCACAGCAAAACATCAAGTTTTTGCCTTCCATAAAATCTTAAGATCTATGAATGTGAAATACAAGCTTTTATAAAGCACAGTTTGATTCCCCCCCCTTAACATTTCTGTACAGCAATTGACAAAAGATTTTGGAAACCTTCTCTTCATCTGCAGAAACGATGGGTGAAGATGAAAGACAAGAACAGCATTTCCTTTTTCCTTATTGCAATTCTAACTCCTTTAGCATTTTTGTCCTGTCATCAAGTATTTCAGCTAAATGTAGTTTTATTTTTAACAGTATGCTTCTGACATTGGCAAAGGGCTTCCATATATTTCTATGACATTCTCCACACATTTAAATCGGGCATTTAATCAATTTAATTTTTTTATCTGTATACAGCTCTTGATTTGTATACATCACTAGCACTAAGTGGATTGCACAATACAGACCGAGTTAAAGGTGAAAGCTTCTTTGAGTTGTCCTTCATTCTAACTTTATATGACTTCTGGGTTCCCTAATGATGCCATTCTTATCTATAAAATCTATTTCTTTGCTATTTTAAACATAAAACTTAAAAGGCACACTGAAAAGTGCTGAATATCTTAAGTGGTATACGAGGAACTTGGGACTTGCAGGAAGTAATTAACTCTTCTGCCTTTAAACCCCTCCCTTACTCTATCTTCCCTGTCTCCTTTGTCAATTTGAAAAAGTATTTTGAGATACCATCTAGCTATTAAAGAGAGTGGAAGAAGGAAGCTTTAAAAGCAGCCATAGTAATGATAAAAAACACAGTCAACCAGTACCCACACCAAAAAAGAATGGCCAAAATAATTTATTGTTCAATGTGTCAATGCCTTTTTTCTTCACTTAGGGCTTAAAGTAAAAGCAAGAAAAGCAAAATGAAAGCTGTTTTAAAAATCCCTTAGGTTTTTTTTATTTATTTAGGTTTTAGGTAGGTTTTGCAATAAGTATCAATTTTCAGAATTACACACACTTGATCTAATCCTAAGAGTTTCCCCTGAAACTTCCTCCTCCCGTCCCTGTCCCCAAATATTCTGAACTGAATTATGTTATTTCAATGGGCGTTGAGCACTGGATTGAAACACAAACAGAACTTGGGGAAGAAATTACTACAAAAGCTCATATAACAAAATGTCAGTCAAAACACACCCAACAGAAAATGTTTCAGGTTGATAATCTGAACATATTTGCACACTAACCAAGTACCCCTTTAAGAATTACTACAAAAAGCACAGATATACATATTTTTATAATAAATATCAGTACTACTGTATTTACTATGTTAGTTATGATTAAGGAGACAAATCCCGTTAGACATGTTTTAGACAGGAAGGGCTGATGGAGGTGAACGTTTGAAAGGAACACGATGTTGTTCCCAAATAATACAAAAATAGGTTTCAACGCCTGTGTCACATGACAGATTTCAGCAAAAAAACCCCACCCTCCATATCGGTATTTAGCCACGAATTTGCTTGGTCATTTTGGCAGTGAAACTCTTGCTACTTTTCTCTATTAATTCCTCAATCTCCAAAGCATTTTATTTGTTCGTGAACCTACAAAATGTAAGGTCATTATTTTATCTGAAGAGCTTTCCTCTAGGATGCCTGAACAACTGGAATGCATATTCTATTAACAGCTGTCTAGTACAGATTGGTTTGAAATACAGCGTTGATATAAGGTGTGTGTATCTCCCTACAGTTTCTATACAGGGAAACTCAGCATTACATACAGAAATTTAAGTAAATGTTGGTTTAAGTTAATCTTTTCGCTTCTAAGCATATGTAGAGGTAATGGGGGTGGTAGTGCCGTGAGGCACGAAAAGTGAATAATATGAGGTCACAACCGAGACGCAGGTTGCGTTGAATATGTGAAAAAGAAGTAACAAGGAAGTTCCTGGGAAGTTTAGTGAGGAATATAAAAATACATGGAAGGTCAAAACATGTAGTGAACTCGGCCTATAAAAGCAACTCAATTTATGACCCTCATAGAACCTAATTTCAGTAATGCTACTGGATGGCAACCTGAGTTCCTAGGAAAACATCATCAGTTGTAAGATTTAAGATCATTTTGATATTTTTAATACAGCTTCTTACACCATCAGTGTGAGTGAGGAAAGGCAGGTATATATATAGAGATGGGAAGTGGCAATGCATGCAAAAAAAAAATAAATCTGAAAATGGTCAGAAAGAACACAGAAAAAAAAATAAACACAATTATTTCTTTAAGAGTATGTAGTAATCTTTGCTACTCAATACCAATACACAGGCATCAAAGAATAACTTGCTCAAAATAACCTGCTTGGGTAATCTCTTTCCTTCATGAAGGGTAAAAATCAAACATTAAAGTTACAGAAGGAACTAGATAAACCTAAACAACCAAATACAGAAACTTTAAAACAATATTTACTGAAAAGGAAAAGCAGACAATTTCTTGAAGTATTTAAAAAAAAAATTATCTATTTTTCCCCGAAACACTTTATATATATAAACATTAATCTGTACCAATTACAAAAAATATTTTTGCCAGGCAGCATATGTCTATTTTCTATATTTTAAATTTGAAATTTGAATAAGGCTTACGCCAGCCTTAAGTGATGGATGATGATGTTTCGCCTGCAAGCTACTTTCAGGTACATAATGTTATAGTTTTTTAAAATGTAAAAATATGCAGAGTCATATGTTAAAAACTTCATGCAGTAAATCTAAGCTTTTATGCAGAAGATGCTCTCATAGATTCACGAACCCTGGTAAGAGTTTGAACAGGAAACTTCATATGAAAGATGCTTTAAAATTCTTTGATACCACCTTTCCTACTTCAGCATATAAATCTTTACGTGCTTTAACTTAAAATTGCTAGCAGTTCATGTCAAGACTATTAGAAAATGAGCAGGAAGTAAGTTTTGATATTTATTGTACATTTTGGCAGCTGCTCAGGAGAGCAGTGCTTAATCCACCCCTGTTCATCTCATGGGGATATAGGCAGGAGAAGAACCCTTTTTTCTGCATAAAGCGTTAAGAGGATATGTACTGCCGCCTTTGTTGGGAAACAGCTTGCCTTACAGCTCTCTTAAACCACGAGAACCACAGTCCTGCTCCTGAAGAGCTTTAAACTTTGCAGGCCAAGCGCTTACTCCACTCCCAGCTTCCTTCCCTTCCCCCCAGTGAGTTGCTGTCTGCAATTTTAAATGCCAAAGTTGTAATATAAAAAATTACAGATGCTGGCATTTGTGGAATTGATGTAATTGCTGTCTTCTTCCATGCAGTATATTGAAGTGATAATGATAAATGATGCTAACAATTATGCTGTTACAGTTTTAAATTAACTACACACACAAAATTTCCCTTTAGATTAACATTCCCTAAAACCTTCATATTAGACTGGTCACAAAAATCCTAACATCTTAAATATTTTAATTAAAATGCTTACCTCATACTACTTTCCTATGTTAACTTCCTAGGAAAAAAAATCCCTACTTCAAGGGCAAAGGCTGAGATCCATGCTTACAAAATACATTTCTGTACACGATGAGAAAAAAACATTGAACTCCCTTTTCACTTCTTTTCAATCTCAATACAGAAGATAAAATTCTGTTTTGAAAACTGCCAATGAAAACTTTGAATAACTGTAAATCATACAGTATTACCTACAATACAGTCCCCAATCACATTCCCTACAGTGTCTTCATTAAATTAAAATTGCTATTCCCACCTGCTCCTCTGGTGCTGTTTGCTGTCCCCTCAGTTGTGCTGAGGTAGCTCTTTTGTATGGTCACCATTTATACAGAACCACACATCACTGTTTACTGACCACAGCCAATCACACACCCACTCACACACATACCATCATCTGGAGATGTCAACGATCAACAGAAAAAGAATTTCACATTTTAAAAGTCATCAATATTTTACAAAAGTATTATATTATGGAATCCATTATTTCCAGAAGATCTGTGACTAAACTGAAGAATCATACAGTTACAGCACTTAATGTATATATACGTATGTAGATACATACATACAACAGTAGGGTTGTGTGGGCATATATACATACATACACACCTAATGCGCACACACTTTTTTGTTCTGCCAGACATTATCTATTTGGTAAAAAGCAGATTTTACATATATATCACTATCAAATGATGCTGAAGTGGCTTTTTTCTCCTTCAGACTATAGGCATACACTTTATGTTCCTAATAGCAAATTATATTTGACATTTAATTTAAAAACCAAGTTACCCTAATCTAGAGCTCTACTACAACAACACTGATAAAGCAATGAAGCTTTCCATAGGATAAAACCATTTTTTTAAAATTTAAGACAATTTTAGTGACAAGTAATTGAAAATGCAATTTAGAATTTATTACTTTGCATGGTTAATTACAGCAGAACAGTTCCAAAAGATGAAGACCCAATAAAGTCATAATTTTCTCTCTGAAACACTGTATCAGAGTAAATAAATTAATAAAATGCAAAGTAATACGAGTATTTGAATTATATTGAAAACATTAAATGTATACCAATGTGTAATCCAATCCTGATGCTTAAGCACTACACCTACAGGCATGTTCTAGCAATTTATAAAACTGAACAATCTAGACAAATCTACAAAACTTATAACAGGCAGTTCTTATATCCTTAATTCATCATAAGGACAAAATAGTTTTATTCAATTATGCTCATGCAATTAGTTCACAACTCTTCTTAAGCTGAGAAGAACGTATTTCCTAACCTCATCAGCTGCAGAACACAACTAAGCCAAGACTTTATCTCCATTCTATATGAATTTTGCACCTCTTTCTTCAAAAAGAAAAAAGAAGGTATGTGTTTAACCAAAATATCTGATTTAGAATGATAATTTTGCTGCGATTGTGTCCAATCCACTTGCATCTATTTAGCAGCAAAAGAATCCGTGCCCTTATTCCTCTTTCATAAAGGGCATAGAAGCTAAACGAACTCCTTGCCCATGTTCCTGAAAAACAAAAGTGTGAATTAGCCTGAATATTTTTGCATCAGCCCCCAAAGCCTGTATATTCTCTCCATCCAGCTTCAGCAGATTGGAAGGTTATCAGTAGGTACACGGTTGATGCAATTAAAGCCTTCTAAATATTTTTGTCCGAAGATCTTTAGAATAATTTAAGTGGTTTTACTATAGCTGAGTGGAAAAGAACTGTCATGCATGAATCACATAAGAAATTTGCTGTGCTGAGCTACGTGCCTAATTTTAAATTGCTAGTATTGTAACTGAAGTTAAATTTTCCATTTTGGTAACTCTGGCCTAAAATATTGATTTTCCTAATAATTTTACTTCTCTAGGGCACAGATAATTTTAAACTTAGAATATCATATTCCCAAGGATGTGTGTCCCTGAAGAAAGACTGTAGTCTCAGTGTATACTCTAAAGGATTGTTTCATGATAGATTATACCTGACAGTACTTAGCAAGAATGTCACGTATCACAAATATTGGCCAATAACACGCAGTGCAAATGCTGCAAATGTCAGTATAGTATTAGAGGCATCACAACACTAAACCACAGTATCAGAAACATTTGCAGAGACACTGTCATGATACCATGCCTAGTGCACAGCCATGCTTTCAAGATAAGTTTATTAGGACATCTTTAAATACTTAGTTTTATAAAACATAAATAGCATGTTCCTGTCTATTTTCATTTGTACATAATCCAGCAAGGGGATGTGAAAGTCAAGATGCCCGTGGGTTTTCTATGGTAAGTCACCTTGACTATGCCACCACATTTCTGCTGAAAGCAGGCACTGTACAACATAACAGCCAAATCACCAGGGTTGTCTCTCATCACATTCATGTTGCTCTTTTTCATCTCTCTCTCCCAAAAGCCTTAAATACTTTATTTCAGAAGTGTAATATGCATTTCATTATGGTCACAATCATATTTTACTTTAAAACAATTCTTTAAAGAATCGGAGTATATTCGAAGCTGCATGAAGAAAGTCAACTAATGTATTTCAATTACTAATTCTGAGGTTATACTTTTAAAATCAACACTGTCTGAAAGACAACTTGTTACCCTTTATATAACATGAATTCTGTTAGAATAAACGACACATACCACAAGACCACTATAATTTTATCTGTATGGAAATCACTTCCAAACTGAACTTCCTCAAAGCCTAAAATCTATACTAATTCACTCATTGTTTGGATTATGAATTATGCAGCCAGATATGAAACTGGAAACTACTTTATCAACATACGCTGCAGATCCCCCCAAAAAGGTAGTTTCAGATACTTTCTGAAAACAAAAGAAACTCTAAGATTTAAGTATTTTTCTTTTTCTTTGGTTGCTATAAGAAACTCTAGTTTACTATTGAGAAGTACTGTGAATGAATTTGGAGAGATTTATTTTGTCTGGAGATGGTGACAAGTATTCTCCTGCTCACTGGTTAATGCAGATCTGGTAAGGTATCACTTCCTTACATTCAGATTTACGGTCCAATGGAATTACAATGTTTTCGAACACAATATCAAATACCACCGCATAGATATTATTTCAAAGCAAAACACAGGAAAGGAAGAAGCAGTATAATGTTATTTTGGCTATTTCTAAGCTCTGGAGAAAGATGGAGAGTGACAAATCAACACTACCAGAAGAGTGAAGTCACTTCCTTTGTTATTTATAAAATCACTGCCTTGTCTTATTATGTTTGTGGTAGATAATGATAACTTATGACCAGATATATAAACAATTATTATTAATTATTCTCAAAGAAGCTTCAGACTTTTATGGATAAAAACATGGTTTCTGGATACAAATATGTAAAAGTAAACACCAAATAATTAACAGTAATTAAAAGTATCTGTGAAGACTAACAAGTCAAAATGGCTAACAGTCCACTCCTACCAACCTCAATACTAGTTGTACAGGAAATCAAGTAGCAGAATTTAAAGTAGAAGAGCTGTACTTGGTAGATATGAAAAGAAAACATGTCTAAGACGGAAAAAAATGCAAGGTTGCATGGTTTGTCTGCACCTGAGAAAATTTACTTACACTCTTCTTGGAATAAACTGGGTTATGACAAGAAAGGTTTCTTTGAGCTATATTAGCACTAGAAACAAACATACAATACAAAAGTAATTTTCTCATCATCTGTACTAAAAATAGTCTTCAGCTTTGAGTTGTCTAATTTGATTCTTTTTCATTATTTTACTGTTTCTTTGTATTTAATATACGCATTATTCAGCAAAAAAATGACAACAACATATCAGAGGATGTAAAAAAATAAGTGAAAAAAATTTAGACTGCATCTTCTGACCTTGAAAATATTCAGGGAAAAGAAGGGCTTACTGTTGTGGAAGCTCCATTCCACAGACAAATACTGATTGCATTTTGAGAACTCTTATATCCCTTATCCTGTCAATGAAGAACTGAAGATAAATTGAAATTTAGAATGCTCTGCCATCCTTAAAAAAAAAAAAAGTAACAAATTAATCAAGGTCACTAATTAAATTAAAACTGTGTGAAATAAAACAAAACCATTTTCATGATGATAAAAGCATTTTCTTACTTTAAGTGTGTGTTTTTCCCCCTGCTGTAAAAATAAACGCCTCATTACTTTTATATTCACCTTCTGAGGGGGTTTAGTTATATGATAGTGATGATTTTTACTACTTTAAAGGCAGAAAAAGGTGGAGAAAAACAACTTGTATTAACTCTAAATAAAAAGCTGTTTCCCTGATAGCACTCCTCTCAGCACAATCTCGCCCATTTTAAAGCAACTGTGTGATCCTCACTTGTCACCTGGAAGCCCATCATAGGAAAAATAAACCTAATCAAAGAAAGGGTTGCTTATCATCCCTTCTTTGCAAACTGGCTTTCGAGCTTGGAGCATGTAGTTTGATTCAGCAGACCCAATAAAGATCCAAATGGTTATCTAGAACAAGTCAGTTTGGAAATAAAATATACGTTAAAGGTCAAGAAATGAAAAGTACATATTTAAAATTAACACTAATTCACAACTGTAAGACCAAACAATCATCTTTCCACTGCTGATAAATATTCCCTCTTAATGAGCACTGAGTATTTAAGAGCGACATGTCTGACACAAAAAGATGATTGCCATCGACAGTTTATAAACTGATAAACTGAAACTATATATTAGCTTTATCACACAAATTGTTTGGCATTTTGTTTTTTTTCTGCATGCAGAGTCAGTTTTGAACTAACATCTGCTTAGGGTCAATATAAAATTTTATAGCTTCGTGAAATATTTGTGCCAGCACAGAATTTTTATACATGTATATGAGTGTCTTTATAGATACAAACATACTTTTACTTACGTATAATATGTGTACAGACACATACTTTTCTCATTTTCTTCACAGCAAAAATTACTTTTAGGACCTGCATATTCTCATTATACAGCATCAAGACAAAGTGAATGATAAAAAGACACGGTATTTTTTAAATGATAAAATGTTTTGACATTTACTTGAAAATTGTTTTACCTCTCACATCTGTAATTTGCACCATGGACAGGCTGTTTAAAATAGCTTCTTAAATATATCAGTGTTGCTCATGGAGCATTCTACTCAGATTGGTCTGCTACATTCAAATATTGGCCGAGATACTCATATGTATAATATGACAGGAAGGATCTTTTCATAATTCCTTCTGAAAACTGCTAGAATCAAGGCAAGGGCACACTGACAAACATGACAAGAATCATCATGACCCTCTATGATTTTGAGGTAGATGTAACAAAAGAAAAGGCAGTCAAGAATCCTAAATAATGAAACTAAAGTATAATAGAGAAGAGACATGACATTTGCTCCACTACCACTTGTTTTTTTCTTTTGGATTACCATAAAATTCACAATGCACTGAACAAATGAATAAATTATTTAGTTTATGTTTGCCACTATTTCTTTACTTTAATATACTTGAATTACAAACCATGAAGGCCTTCATTCCATTCCAAATACAATTTTAACTGATAAATATATCTGCACAGCTGTAGAGTCAAACTTGGCTGGAACTGCAGCTCTCATGGTTAACATTCTCATCCTCGGACCATGATGTTTGAGCATAGCTGAGATCACAATTTAATGTACCTTTGCAACAACAGTTCATACGTATATGTGAAAATTAGTCCAGTGTAAGGCAAATGTTTAATATTACCATTAAAACGCAGTTTTATAATGAACTGCAGAGTTGGGTTTTATTTTTACTTGTTTCTCTCCTCTAATCGGGAACCCTAATAGGCTCGTATTCTTAGCAGTAGAGCATTGTACTTTTGGACAGTTCTGTTTGCAAATTTCTACAGTTTCTAGAACAATGTATTTTTAAAAACAATGTATTTTTAAAGAGTAAGATGATAAGTACTGATTTATGAGGGAATCAGTGCTATGCTTCTAAATAATTCACCAACGATCAGAGGTAAAAATTGGTATACCAACTTACACCTTCAGCTGCCATGAGTGCTGGATTTTCTGCCTCTTCATCAAGAGGTTTAGAAGCCCGTTGACTTTTTTTTGAAACTTTAAGTTTGAGAAGCTAAACGCTTAATTGTCAAATATATTTAAGTAAATTTTAAGAGAACAATGACTTGTAAAGAATGCCTTGCGAATGACTGAGTCCTATAAAATGTTACAACTTGTAAACATCTTCAATACTTATACCCAGAGTGAAAACTTCGATATTCATTTGTGCAATTTAGGCAATATCTGAACCTATGTGAAACAACCACTGTCCAGCTGAACCCAGAAAAGTCAGGAATTCCCAGTCACTGAGTTTGTAAAAAGAAACTCATAACCCTTTCTCACCCACATACCTATAACTAATAAAAAGTCAAATTTTTTAGAGTACAGTGGGAACAACAGATCCTCAGAATGATTTCAAACTATGGGAAATCTGTTATCAAACTATGGGTAATCTGTTGTTTGGTTTTGGTTTTTTTTTGTGTGTGTGTTTGGGGTTTTTTTTAAATAAACAGTCCATAACATTTTAGATAGAGCATGTTAAATTACATGTGTAGTTCACTACTTGGAAAACTGTTTCACTACTATTTCATACCTCCACTGTGATTGCTCTTCTCTAATACTAATTATAGAGGACATTTGTAGAAAGAGTAGCTAGATTATACACTCATACTTCAATGCAATGCTGCAATTCCTCTGTACTTCACAATACACTGCTTTACACAGAATGTCTAGAGGTCCCACAAGAACTTTACTACCATTCAAAACTTTAAGTATGTCTTGCTTCGATATATTTATGGTTGATAGATAATTATTAGGTGATTTGCTTTCCAAATTCACAGGTAATGTACCATATGAATTATTAATTTATTTAGTTTTATATCAAGATGCACTCTGCTGTTACAATACCTGTCTAAAAGAGCTCACGAGTGATAAATTCTGTAAGTGCTAAGTACCTCAAAAATAATAAAAAATGAGTAAAAGCAAAGTACACCTGAATTTTGCCCATATACCTAAGTACAAAACCACAGACCTCTCATTTATGTGAAAGTGAGAACATTCACAAAATAAAGCATAAAAGCACATAAAATATGTGGAGAACAAGCCCATGATCTCCATATTTTTTTAAGAGATATGGTCAAATTTTCAGTGGAGTTAAGTCTTATTTCTTGGCAAACGTTTACAAAAACCCACCATACCCATGTGAAAGCAAGCAAGGCCATATTTTCCATTAAACTCCCTTGCAGAACTTTCAGAAGAAAACATGGAGGACATCAAGATTGTATTATTGTTACTACTTTTTTTTTTTCCATTTCTTCCAAGTGACCACCTCGTACCTTGAAATACGCAGTTGCTGTTTTCAATATTGGTAATATTACAGTATCAAGCCTGCGAAGAAACTCAGTTTATGACTTAAGAGCTACTGACTTTCCTATTTGCAATTGTGAATGTGTAAAAAACTCCTGCAAAATATTATTTCTACTTGAATTACCACTTTACTGTTGGTAAGGTAAAAAATCCTTATGAAGATCAGACACTGAGTAGGATGTATGATTATATTTCTGATGGAAGAAAATGGCACGGTTAGGGAGGATGATTCTGTCTGCATCTTGAATATGTGTAAAAAAAGTTTCTGCCTTAATTTATGCTGTTTGAAAGCCCTGAACTAGTTTTCAAAACTTTATCCTTCAAAGGCATTCTTAATATTCAAAAAGACCTTGCTAATTAACTCCTAAAACTACCTCAAGTCCAACCTGCTTCTCCTGCTCCTTAGAAAAGTTTTAATTACACAGATTAAGCACTGGAATTCCAGCTGTCACCTTCCAGTAGCTTTCTTCCTTTTTAAATAAGGTGCTTTTGTGCTGATCTCTCCTTTGCTTTGAGAAGAGCTTTGGACGGGTTGTTTTTATGATTTAGAAATCCATATGACTATTAAAAATGATGTGACAGTACAGAAAGCACATTTAACCAGTTACAGAACATGTAGCTCTTTTCTGAAATGTTATGACATCTGGCCATCAGATTAGGTTTTACCTAACAGAGATAAAGAATTATCTGAATACCTAAATGATAGTTACAGAGAAGAGGATGCCACTATCATCACAAGGGGCAAAAGGCAAGAGATCCTTCAGGGTGAATTCCTTCTTTATGTATGAAAAACCAACCCAACTCCATTGTTACAGCAATTAAACATTACAGTCTTCCCAGACAAGCGTTGGAAACTTTTTTGCTAGAAATACTCAAGACAGCTTGACAGGGAAGCAGATCCTAATCTACGGCCCTTCTTTCCGCAAAAGGTTGGATCAGATGATCTCCAGATGTCCCTTCCAGACTAGACTTTTCTATGATCCTGTGAACACATGCATCAGGCTACACAAACTGCCACCACTGCAGTTCTCTCCCCTTTCTGTAGTACCAATTGGAGGACGATGGACAGAAGAAGAATATTTCAACGGATGAAGGCGATTTTATGTATGCAATTCCAGCTACCCTTACTGTATAAATAAAGTAGGTAATGCACTGGGAGCAGCTCCGTGGAAATGTACTTAGTTGTGAAAAGGTCTCTTGATTACTTTTCCCAGTGTGCAGGGCTCCTCATGTCAGGCTACATGACAGAGCCTGCATAAGCATGTATGTGCATATAAGCTAAGTAATGCAGCAGTTGCTACAATCTTCCATTTACAGACAGTGCTCTCCAGCTAGGATGCTAAGCGTGAGCCATTTCCTGGATTTTCTTTGGCCTTTAAGCCCTGTGCAGGTCATGGGCTGACTAGATATGCCTGAGATGTAGGCACATGCAATTAGTGAAGTATAGTGATGCTGACCAATTCAAAAATAGAATAAAAATCATTAGAAATGCCTACAAACCCCTGGCCCAGAAATAATTATCAATACAATAGCTCACACAGAATTTGCAGTAAAAACCTGAACTACTCAAATCACATTTTTATCACAGTCTGCTAATATTTACTACAGTGTGGTCAGCAGGAAACACTTTACTAGCTCCAGCTCCAATAAACTGGTCAAGTTCTGTATGCTTAGGAAATACAGTAATTTGTGACAAATGTCTCCAAAAACACTGAAAATAAGTACACACTTTCACACAAATACGAAGGAGTATTTACACAGTTTGGAGCAATATAAAATTTATCTGGGGTTGAGATCCAGACTAACTCAGCACTGACGTACTAATGATCCAGAGTTAGGTTAATCCAGGCAACTCTGCTCATCAGCTGAGCATTCTTCCTGCCATCACCTTCTAGCTGTGTGTATGAATTTCTCATAACTAAACCAGAATTCAATTCCCACTAGTCCCACCTTCCTTGCTACATCATTTCTAGCTCACTGTGAACAACACAATCATCCCACCTGCCACAGAACTTCAGCATTACCTTCCAACTACAAGTTCTTCTTCTGAGAAGTTTTCTTCTGAGAAGACATTCAAACAGAATTTCCTTCAAACATAAGTGGGTAGATATGTTATAATTTTCAGTTACTGTCTGTCTATGCTGGTATTGATCTAAACTGGGTATTTACCTTCAGGAGAACAAAACAGAAATTAGAAGCAGTTATATGTTACAGTTCAGTTATCTACAGACTTTAAAAGGGAAACTGAATACAGTAAAAAAGAATTACTATATACAGCATTTTTATTCTCTTGCTTACTGTTAACAGACAATACAAGAAATACTCTAAAATAGCTTCATGTAATGAAGATACATTTTTCTTTACTTGGACAGCTCAAAACCAGGGTATAACTTGTGGTATTCAAATTTTTTAAATGATAAAATCCACTGAAATACAACAACACTCACTTAAGCAAATAGTTTCATAAAACCTTTTGAAGGCAGAGAAGCAGCATTTTCAGTATAGAGCAAGAGACACTCAGAATTTAAGAAAAAGAAATAATCTATAGGGATTAAACATACACTGCTGCAAAGAGAGTATCAACATGTTAAGTTCCATGGACATGTAACAAAATCACTTTTATCCCTAGGAAATCAGATAGTTATGGATGCAGTAACTAGCCACCTCTAGACTAAGAATTTACTTCAACATTAAGACTCAAATCAATTTCTAACAGCTGCCAACAACAACTACACCTACTGTGAAAAATACCTTCTTCCTTCCCCAAAAAGATGAGAAATATTCTCTCCAAATTTCTTCAGCATGAAAGCCAAAAAGGGAGATTTTGAAAAATACCACAATTTTAAAGTATTTTGCAAGTGTCCAGAAAGGACAGTTTCATCTTTTGGGAGAAAATGCTCCAGCATTCTAGTCACTAAATAGTTGGCAGTATATCCTGCTTCCCTTCAGTTCTTGAAATGGCAGATTGCAAGGGTTTTATTGTTGAAATATAAGTATACTTTAGGCCAATAATTTCTGTCTAGACTATCTGTGGAAAATGTGATCATCTTCAAACGATCATAACAACTCTATTCTACAATACTTTGCAGAATTTGTGCACTTATATAGGTAGAAATACATTTGCCCAGAAGTGCTTCAATACAAATTTATACTTTGTAATAACTTTCTGCTAATTATTTGTCAAAAGATAAAATTCTGGGAAGTATGTATGCTCCACCAATATTGGATTACTTAAGAATGACCACAGGATTTCTAACAATGCAATACAAATGATGACACTATATACTTATAAAATTTCAAGCATATATGTAACCGCTTGTTGTAACCAGAATTAACTCCAGAGAAATCAAAGTATAATGACTGAGTTCAATGGCAGCAGAATCAGACAATAAAACTGCTTTAATACAAAGATACCACTGCCACTGGAGTCCTTCAGTCATTTGGTTTTAAAACTTTCCAAAAATTCTTAGAGACAGAACAGATACCATGCTTGAAATCCTACAGCTTTGTACAGAGCAGTGAAAGCCTTTGCCAGCCATCAGCTGGATAACATAGCAGGGAAAAAAAATCTCAGTGGTTAGTAGAGTAGTAGAGCAAGTCTTAAAAGATAGACAGGCTGCAGAAACATACAACCCTTAAACTGGGGTGGTACTATTCTAAAAAAAAAACCAAAAAAACCAAAACACCAAACCCCAAAATCTCAATATGCACACTGGGTTTTTACCAAAATTAGGTCCCCTTGCAGGTAAGAAAGCACATTTATTAAAATATTTCATATAAAAATGACATAGCCAGGATTTTCAGACTGATCACAGCTAATAGTTCATTTGCACAGTGACACCAGCATGACTGAATCCTGCTCAAATACACTGCCTTGCAAAAACTTAATTCTTTCATCATCGTCCCTCTTCAATCAAGCAAAACCAACTACAGATGTTCACAAGACAGGTGTAAGAGAGATAAAGGAATAAAGCTGATAAAACTCAGCTTTCCTGAGCTAGACTCTGTTTTCTTTTTTTCTCAGCCAGAAAACAGGCAACAACTGGGACAGAAAAGGGAACAACATATAAAGGGGAGCATAAGTCCAGGAAAAAAAGAAAACATGACAGGGAATAATTTAGATACATGATGAGAGGTAATGAATTTGGCAGTGAACTAGCTATTGCAAGCTGATGCTCCACTACAGCCAGAAGGGATCAGGGGTCCTGGACATAAATTTTTACATTTATGCAGCGATTATTTCTTATAAGGGTCAGATACCATCTTCATTTCCTTGTACCAGCAGAGGAAGGTAGAAATCACATATACATCACATTAAGGGAATGAATTTTGAAATCTGTTTATTTGACATGTAGACCATTGAATACTGCACTAAACTCTGTTTCTGCATGTGCACAAGAAGAAAGTCACATAGAGAATAAGAAAGTCAATTTTCTATTAAATCTTCATCAAGTGTCAGTTTTTCTGATGCATCTGTGTTTCATTTTCCTACCTCTCCTCAAACTGCAAGAAAGAATCTAAAAGCAGTGTAGGTCAGTCAACATGTTTCATGCTACATGTTCCCTACCCATAAATTTTCCAAGTTTCCTATCCATAAATTTAATGGAGTGTTTTGATACTTAGAAAGAAATTTTATAGATAAGTAGATAGAAAGACAGAAAGAATTCAAAGGAATACTGGCATATGGGTTATCCCACTTTTGGATGCTTAATGGATTATCAAACTCTGAGCTTCTGCTTCCAATACATAAAAAAGGAATTTAAAAAGTCATAACAGAGTAACAAGAAAATATGAAATATTCTCTAATAAATTAGTATATCTTTCACAGACTTTCTTCATATGTCTAGAATATTTTGCATGCTTATATAAACTATTATCTCTTTAAGGCAAGCAAGGTTCTTCCAAAAAATGAAAATTAGAGATAGTAATATTCATATATGACCCGGAACAGCAGACTTACAACCTCCTGCTACTTCATCAAGCTCCTCTTTTTTAATCTTTACTGGTAAATTTCAGTTACTTCTGCTTTGCTGTGTATGAAAGATTTAAGACTATGAATACAAAGAGGTCAGCAAAGTTAAAGGACCACACTGTTTGTGCAAGTAAATAAGCATCACTCAAAAGACTAACCAGTTCTGATTACAGTTTTCTGTTTCAATGGCTCACGTCTTTCATCTGGTTTTGTTTGGTTCTTTAAATTCATGACAGGGTGCACAGTTGAGCTGGCAGTCATGATTAAGAGGTCAAGCATTGAATTCAAAAGTTTTTTAATCTACTTTTTTCATGAACTAGCACTTTAGTGTCCTAAGTTATTCATATCAGCAGGAAGCTATGGGTGAACAGTACCCCCCAAGTCAAAAACACAGAGACAAGCTTCATTATCAACTATTGCTTGAAGTAAATAAACTCAATAGGAGTTCAGATAATCCAAGCACATACATTGCCTTTGGAATTCAGTGATCGCTTTCTTTTCCTTCTTCTGAACTATCATTTCATCTTCGAAAAGCTTGAAGAAATTAAATGTTGTTTTTCGGAGGTGGGAGAGTTGGGGGTAGTAGGGTGGTGGCATGGGGGTGTTTGTTTTTTGGGGTGTTTTTTTGCATTTGGGTTGGGTTTTGTTTGTTTGGGTTTTTTTTTCTTTTTTTTTTTTGTAGGAAAGGGAACCTCTTTTGTTATTATACAAAAAAAGCAGCAAAAAAGGTACTCCCTTGGACAGAGTCCGTTTAAAATCAGATTATTTCCACAGCATTCTCCTATTATTCACCTGCCAGTAAAATATGTACACTCATTGTCTCTGTTTGAATGCCCATTTTTAACTGACTGAGGCTATGTGGTCATTTTTGTATTTATTACTGAGTTACTAAGTTTTTTTCTTCCTTCTTCTAAAGCATGTTTTTCTGTTCTCAAAAACTGGGCCACATGCCTCTGAGGAGAAAGTAGTGCATTATTTCATTCCCACCTTTTCTTCTTTTTTGGCATCTCTGAGGCATGCTATGCCCAGAAGTGCTTCCACTCAAGCTGGACCATCAAATCAATTATCACAGCAGTCTGCTTTCTAAATATGAATGGCAATGAATGACAACAGGCAAGGCGAACTTTCAGCTTTGATTTGTCATTGGTAATGTAAATTTTTTTGTTTTGTTTTATAGATGTTTGTTATAGTGGCAATTTGACCAAACTCTTCCCCCTGCTGTCTGCAGCTGCACTGTGTAGATCCTGAGATGAAAAGCTTCACCTTTGCTAAGTCAAAGATACAAGGAAAAACATGAGATAGGGAACCATTATCAATATAGAATTTCTCTTTACTGCTAATCTTTTACTACAATCATTAATGTCAATGAAAAAAAATGCACAATAACAAACTTTACCTGTTTCTATTACTAGGTGTTCCACAATTCCAAGATGCAATTGTTTTTTACTGCTTTTGCATCATTTCACAACAGATCTCCACTTACAGTAATGTTTCAGGTTTTCTCAGTTAGAATTAACATAGCCTTTTGATAGTACTAAAAGATTAATTACGGTATAAAAGTATCCATGTATAAGAGCTAAAATATAACACAATGCAAGCAAACATCATAAATCGGAAAAAAAGAGGTCTTATCCCTTATTCACAATCATAGTTTGAAATTGATGGTTTCTCCAATGAAGAATCATTTATTATTTTAAGAAGAGAATTAAGCTATTGAAATATAAAAAAATACTTTGAAAAATTTATTTCTAGCACTTTCCTTCATTGACTCTACTGGTTCAAACACATTTAAAATCTGCAGTTTAT
The DNA here is from genome assembly GCA_008711295.1 of Anarhynchus alexandrinus. NCBI lineage: Eukaryota > Metazoa > Chordata > Aves > Charadriiformes > Charadriidae > Anarhynchus > Anarhynchus alexandrinus. The sequence goes on along the minus strand of VUYV01000006.1, from coordinate 7,184,452 downwards.
ATTAAAAACATGAATTATATTTTTGAGAATTGATTACATACTATGAAAGTGAATTTTAGACAGCAACTGGGACACGTACTCAAAAAACTTCAGAGTAAGTACACCTGAAAGTTTGCATTATTGCCACTATATAGAATCTCAATGGCAGTATAGGAAAGACTGTATTGCCAATTTTAGCAAAAACAATTTCAACCAAGCAGGTTTAAATTTATTTCTGCATTCACAGACAAAAAATAATAAAAAAATATAGTTAAATCCTTTTAAAACACTTTTTGATTGTGAGTCAACTTTAACATTCTCAAAAAGGGAGGTTTAATGGTACCACCTAGTGGTATCCATGGACATATGGACCAAGTGGGCATCATATGGACAAGCACTATGAAAGCTTCCTAGACTCCTCTTCTGCCAAGCCCCAGACTGTTAATGACACCATTTGAACCCTGACTTCAAATGCTATTTTAGCACAAAGCACTATTTAGCCCTTTGAAAGAGTCTACTCAAGGAAGGCAATCATGCTTTTTTTTCTGCATAGTATTCAAATCCTATTATGTAAAATAGACTTTAACTGATTTCCAAACAGGCAATTCTATTTAAAATTACTTTTTCATACATGCTATTACTCTGACATTTAAAAGGCTATGCCTTTAAAAGGCATGAGGCTACCGCAAAATGAAATCTTACACTGTGTCATTCATCTGGAAATAAGACTTCATGAAAGACCAAGATTCTTCTAGTAGGACAAACAGACTCCCAGCAGGTGAAGCAAAAGCAGTATCAAATGATTGCCATAAAAAAAAAACCCAAAACCAAACTGTTTTTTCCCCACAGATGTATTATTACCAAGGACTCTGAACTTTTCTACATATAAAGACCGCATAAATGCATGCAAACTTAGGACTATACGATGCCCCCTCATATTCAAACTAAACTGATCTGGACGATTAGTTCTGAAAATAGGATTAGACTTTATGTCCATTATTCTTGTATCAAAATATAGCACTTGAAAAAGAACACTGAATACTGTAATTAATATATAACAAAGATGTAAGTTCATCTGTACATGAATATCTGTAGTACCAGTCTCTCAGATGCAGTAAAAGTACAAATATACATCATAATTTAAAATACAGTTTAACATTTTCATGACAAAATAAATAGAGTTATACAAGAATGATGAGGTCCATGCTACCACTTACTTGTATAATCTACAGTTGCTAGAAAACTACTCTTTTGGAGAGTTTTCAAAAGTATGGTTAGTTTTTTATTTATTTAAATACTTTTCCTTTTATATTTCTATTATAAGACAGTGTTTTATTGTGCCTGAGGTTTGCATAGGAAGGCTTCCATTGCTTCTGCTTAGCCCAGAAAAATGTAAAACCAAGGAGAATGCAATTGTAAGCTTTTCTGTATGGGGTAAAAAGATTGGCCATGATTGGAACAGGTGACAGACAAATTAAGAGCGCATGCATTGGGGAAAGACGTACTTCTCCAAGTGCATAGTAAACACAAATATGGATTAAAACATTTGTAGACAACAAAGAGGTATGTTCAATTTTGAAGCTCTCTATTGTAGTTTCATGTACCTACAGATCTATCAAATATTTAAAGGATAAGCTTTGAATTTGTACAAGTTATTCAGATTGGTTATTTACTTGCTTAAAATTAATTTTAATCGTAAACCAGAATCCAGGCAAGGTCTTTTTCTCCTTAAACCATAATGGTTCTCCCCTTGTGTCCCTTCCAGTTGCTAAAACGTTAAAACTTCTACAATGAATTGTCAGAAAACTCTGTGTAGTCAAAGATGACATTTGTGGGTCATTTTGGTTTTTTTTAAGCACCTAGTTCTATTTTATGGTCAAGGAGCAAGTTCTTTCTGGATTAAACTACCTGAGCAGCTTAATGAAAAAAAGGGGTTTGCTGCTGGGTACTTCAATGCTCTCTCAATAAAGCGCCTTTAACCAAGGGACCATGTTACATGAATTTGAAGACCACATACCCTGGTTTCAATGACTTATGTCTACCAACTGACAGACAAACAGTCTTTGGTAAATGATTGATTTATACTCATTCATCTGTATGCCTGCAGCAACAACACAGATTTAGAAACCACTCATCATTTTCCTCTCAAATAAAATAACATCTAATCTTAGATTATCAGCTGAATAAAAACCCACTTATTTAGCTAAAGAGTGTGAAAACCTCTCTTGCGAACACATTTTTAAGATAATCTTTCAGAATTATGCACTATCCTGAAAACGCAAAATGTTAAAAAATGCTTGGAACAAAAATTTCTTGCAGAATATTATTTATACCAGAGCATGGTTAAATATACTTATTTCAGAATGCAAAGCCCTAAGAGATAGTTTACATTAACCAAAACATTATGTTTGGGTGTGTTTTGGCCATGGAAACAAAGTCCTCAGACACAGAAATGTGAGTTGCAGCCACATCCAGAAACGATTTCATACGGCATGAAAGAAGGAAAGGAGGGCTTGGAACATTTCCTTTGGTCCTCCCCACTTTCCATATGCCAGTTGTGAATTATGCTTCATAAGATAAATAACTAGTCAAGAGTGAAGAGATGAGCTGCTTCGGAGCACATCCTCAGGCCTGATGGGCTGACTACCTGTCAGATAATGTTGAAAGTAGGATTATGTCTGAAAAGGCTGACAGACCACCAATTTATCTCTCTAAATCAAACACTGTATGTTTAGCTAAACTCAGTGAACTTTAACTAATTAGCCCATCATTACAGTAAGTTCTTATTGAATAATTTTCAAAGGCTAAATCCATACATATACTTAATTTGAAATACTGATAGTAAAAGCAAGCTATGAGAGATTTCTTCCTAAAAATTTCAACTGACAAAAACAGCAAATGCAACCTTTTAATCTTAATTGTTCAATATGAAGCCTCTTCTAAAAAAGAAAAAAATTCACCCCCCCATATATATACACAGTATTGTGTGTATATATACACACATACAGAAAAGCTTACTCCACTACAGTTGAAAGTGGAAATCAAAAGGTTATGCAGTCCTAGACACATTTTATTCTCCAGTACCTTTTGTATTTTATATCAAGTTCTAGATTCATGAAAAAAATATTGGGGAACAGGAATTTCACTTGAAGAAAAGTACATTATAAATATATTCAAATCTATTAGATAAAACTGGTGAAAAAATAATCTAAAAGTCAGAACTGCAGAAACCATTTTAGAAAATAAAAAATAATTTTTAAGAAACAAAAACATGTTTATCTTTCAGTTTACAATGGCATGAAAGTTTTTTTGTTGGAGTACGGTACATACAAAAAATGTAAGAAATGTTAAAGAAGAAACAGAAATCTTGTGTGCTTGGTAACCATAGGAGAATTGTTGTTATAACTCCGCCTTGGACTTCTCTGAATGTCCTTTCTTTGTTACTGACTGGTGAAACAGGCACTCATAAAAGAACAGGAGATACAATACAGTAGGGGCAGAGCTGCTTTCTGGCCAAGCAGAGAAAGCTTCAAGATTGCACTTGAAACAAAAAATGTGATGGGAGAATATTTGTCCAATTTAATAGTTCTGTATCTGCTCTTTATAGATTAGCATTTGTTTCTTTTGAAAGAGGACAGAAAGGAAGAGGAATGATATGCAGCCTCCACATCCTCTCTCCGCATTTCAGAGAAAAACACAATCTTTTCAAGCTAAGGAGGACCTTTTTTCTCCTACTACCCACAGCAATTTTAAAAGTAAATCGTGGGTAGGAGCATAAGGGTCACTCCCGTATGAAGTATCATAATTTGCATGCACATACTTATCTTCAACAGATAACGATGCATTTGCTTGACAACACTTACTTGTCTTTCAAGTACCTAGTTCTACTGTTTCTCTTTACTAAAAATCACATCACTTCGCCACCTACATCAATACAACCACCAAATTTCTGAGCTCAGTTTTAGCAAGATAAACCACAGCACTCTATTGCAATTTCTGATACAATCTTTACAGAACACCAGCTGTTAATTTGATTTGTAGATAAAAGATTAGCTTGCCTTTTTTTTTTTTTTTTGGAACTGAACTTCTGTTCAGATTCAGCCACTATTTGTCACTGTTTTTCTAATCAAATAATTTGAGTTCAGGATTTCAACTACTTCTAAACATTCCTGCAAACTTAAAACAATTATATATGTGATCTACAGCGTTACTCATTTCTGTATTAAATGCAACCTGTTAATAGCTGGAGCTGCAATTTTTTTCTTTCTTGTTTTCAGATCGCTTCTATTGAGATTAAAATATTTTTTTATTGACAAGCAAAAATCATGTTTTAGGAATGAATACATTCATATTTTATAAACAGAATAATGGAACATAAAATGTCACTGCAGCAGAAGAAGCCCTTTTGCCAACATGAATCCGGATTTATGGCACTCCTTACAACACCAATGAAGTTATATTCAAGAACCTGGTAATGTATTGTGGCCTAAATTTAAAAGACCTGTCTAAAAATGTGTAGCTGCAGTCTTGGGAAGTCTGAGCATTGTTTCTTATTCTGTTTTTTGTCATTTATTCTACTATAATCCTCCTTAATCCTTGGAAGAAAAAAATAATCACATTTTAAGGAAAGATCCTACTTTAAGTTAAAATAAGCTGTGTCATATTCAAATTCTGGGACTTCGAAGACCTACAGAATTATTCTTTGCTAGAAAACACAAACTGTTCCATCAATATTTTCCAAGTGTACTCTACCTACTATCCTTAATAGGCCCATTTATAAATAAGTTTTAAAAAGTCATTAGCAGTCGAAAGTTATGGAAATCCTACTTAAAGATTACAATATGCGATTAAAATGCACAGATACTTTCACAGGTTTTGTACACTTCTACATAAGTAATTCTCAGAGTAACACTGTCATCTTATCAATATTTTGCAAAAACTTTTCTCTCGGATTGATGTTTTGGTGATACTTTAAGAATCCTCTTGCACCATTTTCCTTTCTGAAATGCTTTGATCTTTTGGCAGCATTAGGATAATTTCTCCAGCATACATCACTAGAAGAGGGCACAACTGAAAGACAGCTAGTGGGTAAGGAATTTGAAGTAAACCTTTGCATTTTATTTTCAGACATTTCAAAGTTTTTCCACACTACCTGAGCATCTTTGAAACAAAAGACATGAATATCCAAGCTTACATTGATCTTTCTGTTCTTCAGTACAAGTGAACTGCAAAGAAACTGCAGGGCGTGGGAGACATGTTTTTGGGTGCACAGAAAATTCCAAGACACATCAAAATTTGAACAGATTCTAGACTATTTCTGTCATGTTACAATTATCTTCTTGGGCTTGCTAACAACTATATTCATGACTACATGGGCCAGATGCCACCTCCAGGAGCTGAAGGCACTAAACAAAGATTTTGGGGGTTTCTGGTTGTGGGGTTTCTTTTTGTTTTGTTTGTTGGTTTTTTTTATTTATTGGTTGTTTTTTGTGGGTTTTTTGTTGTTCTTGGTTTTGTCTTTTTTTTTTTAAATAAAAAAATATTACATTTTCTCTACCATCATAGAGACTTTTGACAATTTAAAGCTTTGCTTTCCTGAAAATATCAACAGATTTTTCCAAGTCAGGGATGCTAGACACAAGAGCATTGAAAATTGTATTGAGGGTGTTACTTCTGACACCTGGAGGGCAGAATGCACTCCAAAATCAGGCATTGGACTACAGGCAAGAGAAGAACTGCCTGTAAGTCAGCATAATAAATGTGGTGCTCTAAGAGGTTTCAAATAGAACACGAGCAATCGCTTAGTAAGAAACACAGGGTGCTTTATGTTTTGTCAGTCATCTCCCCTGCCCCATAATAATTTGTATAACGTTAAGTTTTACTTTTATTTATGAGAGCTTATTGTATTCATCCTGAAAGAAAATAATACTGCAGCTATGTAGACAAAACAAGTACAAAACGATCACAGGAAATTACAAAGCATTATTTGCCAAAATTCTGCAGGAGAACAAAACCTATAAAGGATGGCATCTAATGACCTGTATCTAGAAAACTATCAGTGATAATTCAAAACCAATCTTGATGTTATGTGAAGCTTCAGTGCAAAAAAGAGTCATACAGACAATTTCAGAAAGCTCTCGAAACATTAAATGTTCCTGTGATATGCCAGCAAAGCAAAAACCCACATCATTTATGCTATTCTGGAAGACAAACAAAAACCCAACAGACTATAGTGTATTGAAGCGTTCAGGATAGTTTTACCAGCAAATCTGTACATATGTGCATGTGCCCTCCCTCTCACACACACCATCTTACCCCCATATGGCAAGAGATAAATGTTTCAGTAGATATTTAAATACACAGGTGCCGTTTGCAAATGTGTGGCCTTAATATCAAATGACAAGGTCAGCTATGCATTCACATCAGTCCCTATCTACAGGCTCACCCATAAATGAACTTGTGTGGCACACCATGTCTTCCTAATATGTGTTCAATACCTGACAACTGATACTCAATCCAGTACAAAATGGTTTTATGTTTTTCTCTCTCATGATATAATTTTATCCTCCATTATATTATTGGCCAGAATTAAAGAAATTTTTGCAGACCTTGGACTGTATCTCCATACAATGAAGAACAAATTTCTCTACAGGTTTTATGTTCCATTAGATTGCTTTGTCTTTGAATGTTCCATCCTTTCAACTACTTTTCTAACAATAAGAGCTCTAACAGCAATGCAATTCCAGCAAACTGCTAAAACAGCTTTTTAAAAGCATATACATACCCTTAAATTCTCTCCCCTCAGTGCTACAAAAATAGAATAGACTATTTCAGTTGGAATAGACTATTTCAGTTTCAGTTGGAAGGGACCTACAATGATCATCTAGGCCAACTGCCTGACCAGTTCAGGGCTGACCAAGTTAAAGCATGTTATTAGGGGCATTGTCCAAATGCATCTTAAACACTGACAAGCTTGGGGCATCGACCGCCTTTCTAGGAAGCCTGTTGCAGTGTTTGACCACCCTCTCAGTAAAGAAACACTTCCGAATGTCCAATCTAAACCTCCTCTGACACAGCTTTGAACCAGTCACAGGTGTCCTGTCACTGAGTCCCAGGGAGAAGAGCTCAGCACCCCGCTCTCCACATCCCCTCCTCAGGAAGCTGGAGAGAGCAATGAGGTGGCCCCTCAGCCTCCTTCTCTCTCAACCAGACAAGCCCAAAGTCCTGAGCTGCTCCTCCCAGGACACTCCTCCCAGCCCGGTCACCAGCTTTGCTGCCCTCTGGACGCATTCAAGGACCTTCACATCCTTCTCAAATTGTGGAGCCCTGACAAAACTTTCCAATTCTTTAACAACACATTTTAAAAGTTTTTCCTAAGAAGTTTAAGCACAACACAAACTCTGTTCACTTAGATAATATGTTGCTACTGCTTTAAAAGAAAGTCATGAGCAGCCACTGCACTCCTCTCTATTAGCATTAGGGACTAGCTAAAAACTTGTGTCTGATATACTACCTCAATGGGAAAAAAATAATGAAAAAGATCACCAGTTACCTGTAGAAGCTCTTAGAACAGTCCAGGGCAATGTTTCACTAGCCCTTAGCTGTGTCCAAGCTCAACTGTGGATGCAATCTACAATAGCAGCAATTATAAGGGAGGGTGAAGAAGGCATTTTGCCTACAGAGATTCAAAAAGTGATCTGGGACAATGCAACTAAATCCGAGAGAGAGTTCCAAGCCTTGGTGGCATTTAGTCAATTTTACTTATGACCCCTTCATCAGTAGGGCCACTGCTCTTGTGTTAACAATACGCAATGCTTTGGTGTGTGCCATATACCCAATCATTGTGTTGGGGTTAAATCACAATAGAATGTACTCTATCCGCTAGAACATAGAGCATGGGCCAAACAAATCGGGAGTAAGTGGTAAACTGTTGATATAAATGCATGTGTTGCACAAGACCAACGAGGATTTGTCTGTGAAAGTAACACCATCAAAGCCCAAGACATTTATCTAGACACTGAACAAAGAATCTGTCATTTTGAAATAAGTTTCTTAAGTGTCAGTAGTCACTCAAATATGTCCTTGTAACTTCAGCAAAATTATGGGGTGTGACTTTAATTATTCATCTCCTATCACGTCCCACCAATTGCTCTAGTCTAACTATGTAGTTTACCAAAATGTGTTGCCCACTCCTATAGGAATGAATTTAACACTAGTACAAAAACTACTGCAGCACGACAAATTAAGAGCATTAAAACATGTGAGAGATGATGGACAAAAAGTTTTAGTTACTGTATACCACGATGCAAAAGAAATCCACTGTGTTTTTGAAAGTATAAAAAGGGATGGAGAGCATTGATGGTGCGAAACCCTTTGTGGTGGTCACCAACAGCGACAGGAATTTACAACCGTATGCTACATCCTACAGTAATCTTATTCAGTCTGGCCACATTGTACTTGTAGCTGATAATAACCTTATATGTAAGACTGAGGAGAATGACTGGGTGACTTGAAAGGATTCATGAACTTGGTTTACCATGTTAGCAGGGATGCTTAATAAAAACAAAGGGAGGAGCTGCTGAGGGATATTAATTGTTTAGCATAAATAAGTTTTAATAAGAATAAATTACTTAGGATTATAATATGGTGTGATTTCTGCTGTTTGCTTAGCTCTACTTAGCATGAGTAGCTAGATTTGCTGAGCCTTTAGGCCGTGAGAAAGTTATTCTTCTTAGTAATTTTCCTAGCAGGCGGTACAGTGTTAGTATGGGAAAGTGTTGGATATCACACTGATGTTTTGGTAGCGTTTCTCCCAAGTCCAGGACTCTTCCCTTCTCCATGCTCTGCCAACAAGAGCAGGTGCACAAGGAATATAAACCAGGAGACAGAGAAGCTCCAACCCTCGGCCGAAACTGCAAATCAACAAGGTAAGAGCCTGCCTGTCTGGCCACAGAAAAAGAATCCAATTAGATGTTAGAAGACCCCAGACCACAAATCACCACTGGACTAAAATACACGTGGGACAGTGCATGAAGGGCACGTGAGGGGCAGGTGTATGGATCACAAGGGTATAATTGCCCAGGGATTTCTTTGCTTAGGGTCCCTCTCTTTGGAGGCACCCAGCCTCCAAGAGAAGAACAAGGCTGTTCTTGCTGCTGTACCTTCCAATTAAATTAATTACTATATGAAATCCAACACCTGAGACTCTGCTACGGGAAACCTAGGGTTGAGCCTAAAGAATGAGGAAGCGTGCCCGGGAGTAAGCGTGTATGTGTGCACGACACCATGAATGGTGTGTGAATGCTCGGGCAGCAGCTTCTCCTGTAACACTTCAGTGAAGAGATATCGTCTTTTTCTGAAATGTATATTCCTGAGTAATAGACTCTATATTATTTCAACAGAAACTTAATATTCAAAAGACACAATAAACATAATTCTAGCTTCTTTCAGAGTGGTTGTCCATTAGGAGAAGAAATGAAACTTTTAGTAAATCTCCCTTTTAGGTTTTCACTCTAAGTAAAGAAGACCTGACAATAAAATATGCTTTTGTCAAATCCACCTTGTAATGAGTAGTTTTTACACATGAAGAAATTATGAAGCATCTTTGGAATGCCTGACGAAAGTGATTTTTTTTCAGGAGCAAATCATCAGATATAACTTTTTATTTTTTTGGTAAGGAAATCACTAATTAATTTCCCAATAGTTGATTCAACACCTTGCTAGATTTTAATTAGCCCCCAGTAATGGTGAAATTTAGTTTTGTTCTCCAACCAACTTAATTCAAACTCAAACTATGCTCTATGAAGTCATAAGGACCTTCTGTGTCTTCCATCCCATTCTATTTTATCCATAATTCTTGCAGAAATTAAAGCTACATAATTGGCAATGTAACTTGATTACAGAAAGAAAATGCTGTACCCCCTTAAAGCTGGCTTATTTCTCCCTCCCTCTTTTACTGAGGAAGAAAATCAAACACATTCCCTTGTCTGCTTAGTTTGACTGACAGCTTCTACAGACTGACCTAAGGAACCTTTCAGCCCAAGAGCCCCTGATAAGTGGTGAACTGAAGTTTTACCTTGGGCTTTGTCACGTAAGCCACCAATGATACCACTGTAGTTTCAAGGTCTCCAAAAAATCTCACTGTAAACACTTGAGTAAGATAAGCTCCTGCAGAAATGCTGTCAATAAGATTCCCCACCACTACCCATTACGCTTAGAAATCTGTTCTCTTTAAAATGAAAACAATTCTGACAATAACTGAACTTTTTCCCTATTTCAGTGTGATATGTCTATTTTTCTTTGTAACTTAAATTTGTAGGAAAAAATGCAGAAGGGCTGACATTCCACTACAGTAATATATTCATGGAGTTACAGGCACATAGACACTGTTGTATAATTTCATATACCTGACTTATAACTATTTAAACAGAATTCTCTTCAACAACAGAAGGAATACCTAATGCATTAGCAGAAAATGGAAGAAAAATAGTATAGAAATCACAGAGAAAATGATAAGAAACATAATGTAGTTCTATCTTGAAGAACTCCAGTATCCTGTTTATTTTTAGACATCCATCTGGAAGAGACTGTACAGTATGTATGTGGCTTTTAAATAACAATATTATGATGTTATATACTTCCATGAGAGGGTAAAAGAGGATGAGCTAATGCACATACTGATAGATACACTAGTTATAATATTCCCACCAAATCTGATGGCCTATATCACTTTTTCCTCCAAAAAAGAATTCAGGAATGGAATATGCAGAGATCTTCTACTGAGACAAACACAACAAATCACATCAGAGGTTTTATTCTGCAGTATGTTTTGAAAAGGACCAAACAAAAATAACTTTCATGGTTGGTGTCTTGTTCTTACAGAATATAGATCATTCTAGGATTTGAAATTAGTTAATCAAAATATATCACTATTAGAATTGTTACTAACCTACATTATCAGTATCTCACATCTGGTTTATTCATCATTAAAAATAACTTCACCCTAATTGTAGCATGCTTTAAAATGTAAGAGTATTCAAACTGAAACAATCTAGCAATACAAATGTATTACAACTAACCATCACTGATAGTTTTTAAGAAGCGAGAGCAATTTTGGAACTACATGTATTACAAAGGTAACAGCTCAGCTACATTATGGTGAGGCAATAATGCACAGTAATTATAGGAGCCATGCATGCTACAGTTTCAGAAATGTAATGGAGATACTGACATGAAGTTGTGTTAAAAATGTTGACTGACCAGGTCTCAATACGCTCCCTGAAATTTAAACTTGCCGGCAGCACAACAGTAGGAAATGTTATCTGACAAAGTACATTGCCATGCGAAGTCAGACCTGTAGTCTTTTAAGCACGATATATTATGAATGAATGGCCAAAGATGTTTCGAAGATGCAAAAAATGATTGTATAAAATTAGCCAAACTTGCCAATACACAAAATATTCCTAAAATTATATTCTTCAAACTTCCTAGAAGCATAAGAGTAATCAAATTCAGACCAAGCTAATATTAAAAAATCCATACCACAAAATTGGTAAAATTTTCTACTTATAATAAGCTATAAAGATCAAAGTACGTTTATTGGTAGCATGCCTCTAATTAGCATCATAACAATAGCAAAAGTTTAAGCATAGAAAAAAAATAACACAGATCATAAAGTCTTATCTATAACTCTAATTAAGACTAGTTTGCTTCCTCAGCTAAACTATTCTACTTTTTCACAGGCAAACTCTTCTGTTTCATGGTATTTTCTGTTGCCTATCACTGACATCCATTCTTTAATTTTGTATTTGCACTAGTACTCCCCAGTTCACTAGCTTAATCATTCATTACAATATGCTAAAAATACATTAAAAATTGCTCTTTTGCATTAAAATCTTAATAGAAACATTGAAACTTGACCAGTATCATGTAACTTACAGCATATTTGCATCGGAAATTATTAATGTTTGTCTAGAAAGCTAGAATTAAGCTAAATGAGTACTACAGAAGTCACAGAATAAAATACTGACTGACAAGTGTTTATTGTTTATTAATGATTGATACACCTAAACTGATCAACTATCCCCAAAACTAACCTATTGAATGCTATGTAGAACAACAAAAAAGAAAACCTACAAAAAAAGTTTCTTCCCTGTTGGTGAAACTTCTGAGAAGAAAAATAGTAATACCCTCAAATTAGTCTCAGTTGACTTACCTAAAAAAGGCACTCAATCAACTGCTGAAGGTGGCCATTACAAAGACATCACCAAACCTACCATGCAATAAATCTCAACAGGGTATGCAAGGAACAAGCTGAACATAAATAAAACTAGATTTCTCTTTCTCTGCAAGAAATAAGCAAGATACTTAGCAAGATGCTCCAGAGGGGAAAAGGATGCAATATGCAGCAATTGCCCAGGGTCTGTAACAAGCACAGTATCCAGCAAGTCTCATAACTGCTGCAGTTATACACAACAGTGCCTATTCTAGGTATTTCTGTCACCCGCCCAGGCATTTGCTCTTCTGTAAGGGCTTCTGCTATGTTTAGATTAAGCAAACTCATTGTCTAGAATGATTCCATCAACTGAACAATAAGTAACTCCACCTGACTTTATAAATAAACACACAGAGTAAAATCTAAGATTTCTTATAAGCTTCTTTTTCCCATTTAAACATTGTACTGACAGAATGTGATGCCATACTTAAGAATGTCATATGCTGGATACGACCTTTTCCTTAATTAAAAGTGATGCTGTATTCTCCCTCAATGCATGTCAGGAGTCTGACTGTTTCCCTAGATAGAGGAGAACTACACAGTTCTATCTGGTTTGAATATTTCAACGTTTTTCTTTCCAGGTATTTCTCTATACAAAAACGCATTAAACAAGGAATACTGCAGAGACATTTTTATAGTTCCACTGTAATTACAATGCACCATTCCATGCTAAGCCCCAAGAAAACGTACATGCAAATATAATTTTAGGATTCCTAAAAGGCCGATAAAAAAAAAGACACTACTTAATGCTTTTTTATTTATTTTCTTGATACACAGAGAAGACTTTTTTTACTCCTTCAACTAGTATAAAGAAAATATAAGAAATGCCTATTGGGTCTTTAGCAGACAGATGAACTGGTCTTTGCTACACTCCAGATCACTCAGAAGCCAACACAGTTGCATTAGTGCAGTGTTTCAGACCCCGCAAAGACCTTCAGTGGGCTGGGATCAGTGCTGCCTTAGCCAAATCTGAAGAGCATTTCAAAAACTGACTGGTAGTTGGCTGGCTTCAGACCTTTCAGCCTGCTTCTGCCTGCAATATACTCTGGACTTATGTACAGCCTGTTGCAAGAAGAGATGACACTCTCTAGAGTCAAATAAAGGTTTGGGCTAGCCATCAAGTGAAACTGAATCATTGAATTTATTACAAGCTTAAAAAAAAAAATAAGCTGCCAGAGCAAGACTGCTCTTTCAGCATACACTGGGTTCTAGGGTATGCTAGCTTTGAAAGACAGAACTATGGCATGTGTTTACTCATCTGTTAAATGATGGAAGGGGCAGTAGTGCCCACTTCCATAAAGAGCTTTCAGATTTTCAGAAAAAGACAACACAATGAATACAGAGTAATACCATCAGTACCCTTTTTTAAACCCATCACTTGTTTGACTTCAGAATAAAACACAAGGGGTGGAGCAGGAATCCATCAGACTGCTATTAACAAACCTTCCCCCTGAAGTTTAAAACATTGAGAATGTACTGTAATTGAAAAACAGAAGACTATGGTTTCAGGGCAAAAGTACTTCAGATAAAGTACTGTAAAAAGGTATGAAGAAGTTGCTGGAGAAAGTGGTTAAGATAAAGATGGTACAGTATATTCAAGTCACCTTGACCTTTTTTTTTTTTTTTTTTTTAGAAACAAGGACTTAAAATGGAAAAGTAAATAGAGAAGAGTATTAGAAAAAAAGCAAAGTTAGGGGGTTACATTGTCAAATCCATATTTAGTGTTCTCCTACCCGTTTCTTTTGGCAGAGATTTTCTATCATTTTTAGAAAATTTTTTAACCTCTTTCTCCAACTGGGACTGCTGGCCTCTACCTGTCCCTCTGTTGTTGGACTCCCTGGCTTAGATCCTTAATTTAACCTGTCACAGATCATTAAACTAAAAAGATCAGTAAAGTGTAAAATGGCAATATAGAGAAACTGAGATTCTGGCTTCTCACACGATGACAAAACTGCCTAACTGCTAATACGTGTCTACTACTAAGATAGTATCAGTATTTTGTAACTAAACGCTATTGTTTTCGGTATGCTGAACAGAGATTCTCATTTTCTCCTGATCATGCAACAAAAAAATTAGAATTTCCATTATTTGTTTTGTTATGTCATAACCCGTAGGGTGAATACAGTTTTTGCAGAAAGTAAACTAATTAAGTTATTATAGTCAAGATGACAACTACTAGCAAAAAACCTTGCACAGTCTCTCCATGCTGAGGTTAGAGGACTGTCAGTTCTACACTATGTGCCTAGAACAGGATGGAACAGAAAGCATCCCTATCTGCAAAATAACCATTTTGACCTAATGTCAGTTAAATTAATCTGCTACCAAGTCATATACTGCAACAGCGATTTTCATCTCTTTCCTTTCCTTTACTTTCATTATCTATATATATTGAAATATTAAAGCCAATGTGCATTACCTCAGTAAACAGTAATGTGATAGAAAATTTTTCAAATAGAAGTGTTTCACAATAATTGCATGATAACAGTGTCAGCGCTGACAAAGAAAATTCAAATGTCTAAATGCAAATTAAGTGAGCCTTGCATATCATTCATTACTACTCACGCAGTTGGTAAATGAATGCATGAATATCCTTTCCCTGTGTGTAAAAGTAGTTTCTCTAACTTCAGCTACCAGATACAGATGTAGCCAAAACTCAGCTATCCATCTGTAGAAATATAGGCCTTAATATCTAGCAAGACATCCCTCATTGAAATAGAACTGTTTTCAGATTCAGTATAAACTTAAAAAATAAAAATAAAAATCAGAACTGTGGGTGACTTCCAACTCATACAAAATTGTACCACATGAACCTTGAAGCCTCCTTCTGTACTACAGTATTTGAGAAGCTGGTTACTGTGAACAATTTCCTGGTTCTCAGATAAGTTTTGTTTTAGTTCTTAAAATCTATTTCACAATGTAGGACATTCAAAAAGGCTTTTGGAATTCTAAAGGCTTTTAAGAGCTTCTGCAGCAATTGTGCCAAGCCAGCTCCCAGAAAAAGAAACTCCATAATATACACTCTGTATGAAATCCATCACTGTTCTGGGTACCTGCAGAGTCCTATGATGAAACAGACAACAACAGCTTTAAAGAAAGCAATATGACAGTTTCAATGTCTGAAGCAACTGGCACAGTCCTGCAACTGGCTGGCATAAGCTCAGATGTTATATGATGCAACTTACAGATGTCATGAGGTTCCTGAATAATCCTCAGTACTTCCATGTAATTCTCATCATTAATGGGCAATGTGTTTTTACTTCAAAAGGAAATAAGCACTCTGCTATGTCTTAAGTGACAAAAAATCAGAACTTAATTTTGGGATCTTAGGACAATTTGATGAGTATAGTAACACCAGTGTTTATTTTTTAAAATGCTAAAACTTGAAAAATATTCTGATACTTTCTGCGTAAAATTTTACATATTTCTTTTCCAGAAGAACTTATAGAGAATACTTTTCATACTGTACTGAAATGCATTTTGAAGCACTTACACTAATAAAACCAAGGGGCACATAACTCACCTTAGCCTTGTGTAAGTTATGAAATGCTTTAGACGAATGACAAACTCAGATGTAATTAGTAACAATTATATAGCACCATCTTTTTGAAGGACATTTTTAAGAATGTGTGTATGCCATTGCCATTTCCTGGCATATTTATTCAGATAAAATTCTTGTCTCAGAAAAAAAAAAAGCGTAACGGCACTTAGCAACTTTAAATTAGCAGCAATATATGCAAAGTCTAGAGTTCACAATAAAACTTCCCTATGTCTGTCTAGTTTACCAAACATTCGTAAGTACTTTACACACTATGTCAACATGCGAACAGTCTCACACACACCGCATACCAAGATCAGAGAATCCATTTGAAAGACAACTAATCCATCTTCAATACTTGCTCTAGGGAACGGTTATTAACACAATGACACAGGTGAAAGCAATTATTCAAATGCATACAATGCTAATTTTTATCTTTGTCCATACACTTATTGGTCATGAGGTGTTTTCAGAGCCTCTTCATTCCCCTCACGCTGAAGGGTGCTGTCCGTCTGAAAAAGCTGGAGAATCCAGTCTAAGCAGGCTGGAGGTTCAAGTCTGCTTTAATCCCTCTTCCCCCTCCCTTTTTCACCACTTCTCCTTCACCCTGCTTGTAAGTAGAATTCCTCTGAAATACCAAGTAAAACCTCTGCATACCACAGCTCTTGCTTTCATGCCACCAGAATAATATATTATCTAATATTATTCCTTTAATTACAAAAATCATAAGCCAAAATGCATACACAGTAAAAAAAGATTACACCACAAATACCTATTTTTAAATAGCTTTGGGACTGTTTATGGAGCTCTTTGGACTTAAGTAATTTGCTAAGACTTGATTTGAATCGTACTATAAATAGGTTTTCCTTATACAACAAATATTTATATTTAGCAATAACAACAAACTTAAATCTCACAATAATGCCTTGATGGCAAAAGCAGTAAATTTATAATTGGTGATCCTTGTTTAGCTCTTGCTGTTATAGTTGTGGTAATTTCGAAGCACTTAGATCATACGTGTAAGTCTCATTAGTCCACGACTCCTGACTGTAAGCAAAAAACCTCCATACTTAACAATAAAGATGATGACACACTGGTCAACAGAAAGACAGCAAACAAGGCTACTCAAACACCATTTTAGTTAAGCACAAATCACGATCTGTTAAAAGTGCACCTACCACATTTTTTGATTTTAACACTGATAAATCTTCTCATCAATTCACAGACAGATGTAAGCATGTCAAAAAACAGTTTATTTACAAAACTGCCACATTCAAAATGATTCACATTGCTGATATAGCAGATATGTTTTGATTGAAGATTTTTATTTGAATGTGTTTTAGGTAAATAAGGATTGTGCACCCAGAAACCTAACTAACTCTCAAGAATTTATGTAATAAAATCAATGCAAAGGTAAACATAGAAGTTAGCCTTTAATTTTACACATAGCTATGTCTTCAAGCAGAAGACAAAATTCCTAAAGCTTTAACCTTTTTATTAGAATTCTAATGAACTTTGATATAAAATATGCACCTACTTTTTTTAATTAAAAAAGCATATTTTAAATTAAAGAAAGTGTCTGAACACCATCTGAAAATTATCAAGTCATTAAAAAGCAGTAATATTTCATTGCCTCAACTCCTTTTTATCTTACAGAAGTTAAACAAATGGTGGCAGCACTTCAGATGGCTTCCATAAAAGATTCAAATTAGATGTCGAAACTCAACAAGGGGGGGGGGGGTCATTCTTTCTGTTTGTCTCTCAAGATGCACTGATAATACAGAGATACCAATGACAGCACAGCAACTCTCAATAAAATCAAATGCAGAAGTTCCTAAATTGTGCCTATTATCCATCTCACTGTACTGATTTGATTTTGATCAATGGATTAAAAAATAACCCAAAACACGTGTACTAACAGATTACGTCAAATACTTGATAATTATACTTTACACTGAAATCTAAAGCAGAAAGAACCTGCACGCATGTTCCTTATAGCAATGCTTTCCCAGTAGCAAAAGGCTACAGAAATAAAAGCACATATTACCATTGCAGTTGCAATAGTTTGAATATATAGGAGAGGGCACTAGTTATTAACATTTCTAAAAAAGTAAACTTAAATTCCATGGCTAAAAAATTAGTAGCTTAACAGAAAGAACCCTAACAGAATAGTTAGCTCTCTGCAGAAATTTGCTTAAACTAATATTAGAAAGAAAATATTCCTGAATCAGTCTTTCACAAATACCATACCCCAGGGTCAGAAAAAAGGTCAAGGATAATTGGTGCAACAGTAGTGCTGGACACACATTTTAAACTGGTACCTTGTGATGAATGCCACCTAATACCGTTCTTTATTATACTTTCATTCCAATATTAGCAAACTTGCAAAAAAGCAAGTATATTTTTGGAAGATTAAGCAACATTTCTAGAAACTGATTTCTAATTATTATTTTATAGCCTCTATAAACAAAGCAATCTACTGAAAGGACAAACTCTATACCTAAAATCCAGTAGCTAGAAGCAATGCATATATAGTAATAAGCTTAAGTAAGAGAAATCACACAGAAACTTTTTTCACATTGAAAAGTCTACATAGCAAAGAATACATGAGAGTCCAATGAAAATGAAAAACTGTGGGAGGAGGACAGGATTTTTTTATTATTACTTCCAAGACCTGATAACAGAGACTTATACTGGAAAAGTCTGGAGTTACAATGCAACCCATTCAAGTTTAACTTTTCATTTACAGGCTTAGCAAACAAACGTAAACAATGCAGTTAAACATATTTTAAACGAGTTCTACTTTTCCCAACCTATCTGTACATATCACCAACATTTTTCTGCCCACAAGGATATTGAGTAGTTCCCCTGTGTAGGGCTGCCATTCTAGGTGAGCAGAGCACCGTTCCCTTCCTATCTTCATCTCTTACCCAGTAGGTCTGTCTCTTTAAATATTTTAGACGTGACCGTGCAAGCACAAATATATGCTACAAGGTACACCAGTGACCTCTGTAAAGAAGGCTAATTGAACAGGTGTCTTTGGTAGAACGACACTCTTCTGGGGTAGTTGTAGGCCTACAGTAATTGGAGCTCTGTTGTGCAAATGAAAAGATCCCTCCTAAGTCCAACCTACTCACCTAAAGCTAGCAGTGAACACATGCCATGGCAGAGGTTTTTCTTTTGGAAAGTTGCAGGTATTTTTCTTTTCAGCCAAACTGATCAAGAATGCCACTAGTAATGATGTTACAGTTTGGTCCTTTGAGTTAAATTTACTCTGTGAAACCACTGGAAGAAAATACAACAAAAGCCAAATTTTCATGGCCTACTGGTCATAACCATTGAGAGGGTTGTAACCTTCTATAGTTTTCAATTTCACCCTGAGTAGGTGCAAACAGAATAAGCAAGTTTGCAACAAGACAGATCTAGAGTACATACATGAAAATGTACACAAGTGAACCTACTGTATCGTTGAGCATTTTTTGGTGGCATTTTCTAAAGTTTAGGGGGTTTTTTTGAGTTTGTTTTGGTTTTAGGCTTTCTGTATGGCTTACCTGTTACCAAGTAATGAATAAAACTGCAAAAAGCAAGCAAGCCAAAGACATTTTTTCTCCTCACTAGATTTAAACTACCAACCACGAATGACACACAAAAATGAAATCTGTGTCCAAACAGGCAGAAAACAACAATTTTTCTTCTCAGACCATGACAGCTACCAAGAAAGAAGTTCAAGCTCAGAACTTTGCTGCACAAGTCTAACTTTCAAAATAGCATCACCTATCTTTTTTTTTTTCATATGTGTTAAGAATACATGCTGATTACAGAGAGCGCAGCGGGCTATCAATAACGTATGGAAAACTCCTACATGGCACACCACGTGTGACAGTACTATACCACTTGCTATATGCTTGCCAGTCACAACCAAAGGACCTAAGCAAGCCCAGAAATGCCCCAACCTCTTCTTCTTATAGCTTTTATTTACTTTTACTTCCTTCCGCTGAACCATGCGAGGCATGGAGTTAACAGTTTACTAAAATCTCACTGGATGAAACTCTCCAGAACACTCAGAGTCTATTGATGACACCAATGAGAAAACTGTCATTGTCCCTTCCATTTTTTAAGGAGAGATATGGAAGTTTGTAAATGTTGTCCCTGCTTTTTTAATGCTTAGAGATGTCATAGCCATATTTTTAAGCGTCTTCTGTTTGTAGACAAGTTATTGACTAGATGTCAGGTATGTTCCTAAATCACATGAGAAAATTTACGTAACAGTTTAAATCAGATACTTGACTGGGACTAACATTTATTGCCTCTTGTCTAAATTTTTAGTTACCCCCTGAAAACTTCACATAATGGTCTTACCTGCTTATGAGAAAACTAACAGTTGCCCAGAGCTTGGAAATGGATTACCTAGATCTTTTCTCACAGGAAGTTGACCAAAGACATTTAACTCCTTATATTTAAAAACCAGACCACACTAAAATATTACATTTCAAACACACAGAAGTCAAAGTGACTATATGAAACAGAAGAGAAATAAAAGGGATTTTTAATTAGCTCTGCCCCCTATTTTTGCAGAGGAGTCACCACTTTTGGACCTGGATTCAATCATCTCCTTGGCTTTCTCAGCTGCAGCAGATTTTGCACAATCTCCTCTGGTCCCTGGGAAGCTTTTCTTTGTCACCACCGGGTGACAAATCTCTCCTCAAGCCACAACGCAAAGAGACCATCTCTCACATTGATATTTCTCAAGATACGTATAAAAATAAATTTTGATCGAGGAATTCTTTCAGTTCTGATCTGAGAGCAGAAACAAGCTCTGAATTAAGAATGATACTGGAACGACAGCAGAATCCATTCCCTAGTATGCACAAATTATGTAACTTATTTTTATTTTTTCAGGCATATGGCAAATTAAAAATAATTATATACCATATTTGCTAGCTAGATTAAAGAGGGTAGTAGAATTTCCCTTTACTCTTCTGTTCATCTGGAAAA
This sequence comes from Anarhynchus alexandrinus, assembly GCA_008711295.1. Lineage (NCBI taxonomy): Eukaryota > Metazoa > Chordata > Aves > Charadriiformes > Charadriidae > Anarhynchus > Anarhynchus alexandrinus. Next base: position 7,163,669 of record VUYV01000006.1, on the reverse strand, counting down.
AAAACCCCAAACAAGCAGCTAACATGAATCTAACCCTAGCTCATTGACGATGAGGTAGCTATATGTGGCTTATTTATAAAATAAGACGACTCCATTTTGCCAAACCTTTAGCAGCACATATCCAACATGAGCTTTTGCTTTTATGCCAAATAAAGAATTTTTCACCTGTAAAGTTTGAAGACTGTATTTTTTACTCTAAGACATGTTTTAAATGAAAGATTGCAAAATACAGTATACCACCATGAGCTTTGATGAAAAATAAATGCAGAGTATATGCAGTTCACAAACTGTATGCAACTGGCATATCATAAGCAGAGGAAAAGTGACTAGAGGAAGCACTGCAGTTGCCTCGTCTTCTCTCAAATTTTCTCAAAACCAAATTTGCAGGAAGAAATAATTGTTCAGACTAAACCAGTAAACCAGACTAAATTAAGTACAATACTATTGTCTCCCTCAAGAAAGTAAAGCTACTTTACTGTAATTTGACTTTTATGACTACACACACTATAGCTTCCAACCAAATCAGAACATATCTAAGACCAGTGCTTGAAAAAGACTATCAGACCATGCCCAAACTCTTAGTGGAGTAAAAAGCTAATTTTTTTTTGCAGCACCACCTACAATAAATTAGTTATGGTTTTAAAGATTAAGACAAGGATACTTTGTGCAGCAGTGTTTTAAATGCCATTTCAAACACAACAGGAACCCTTGTCATATCTTAGAGCCCAGTTATCTGAAGATAGAGCTATCAAGTTAAAAATCCGTGATCACAAAGAACATCCTGAGTTTTCACATTAGCTCAATGACCAACAGGAGCTCCACAGTTTCCAGTGAAAACTGTTGGTAAATATTTGCAAAACAACTTTTGCTCACTCCATTCATAACTAGAAGTTTTTAGAAAGCATCTTACCTTGTCCTCTTGGTGTTCGTTTCCTGCGATCTCTGAATGCTGCTCCTGACTGCAAAGCCTCAAGCAGACTATCCATCACTCCCGTCTCATCACCCTCTGAGAATAGGAGAAAAATAATATTAATCTCAGTGCAACTGAAATCAGACTTTGGAAAGAAAAAAAGTAAAAGTGTTGTCAAGTTTACATAATGCTTCGAAATAAAGATGTATACATTTCAATGTAATGGATGCTGTCAGTGCTTCAGGTATCACTGTCTAGTTTGCATGTGATGCTCTATTAAGCAAAATTGATGCAAATACTACTGTTCTTTCAACTTAGAGATGTTATCTTGTGCATTATTGATGACATCTTCAGCATGCAGATAGACAGCTGCTGGTGAATGACTGCTATTTCACTGCTAAGTTCTTTTAAGGCTTTCCTGAAGTAGAAACAGGTCATCTCTTTTGATTTAATCAATGTACATGGAAAAATCTGATGAAATCAAATGGCACAAAGTTAAATATTTGCAATACTGCAAATATTTTATATGCTGTCTCCCATCCTCATGACGCATTTAAATCCTTGGGAAAAAAAAAATATTTATTGATACGACATGTGAGGATACATAAGCCATATGCTACACATGTAACAGTACACCATGGATGATCTTAAGGTAAGGTAAGGAAAGAACAAAGAGGGCAGAATCATGCAGTGAAAGTAGGTGGCATAACATTTCTTAAAAGCTGAATTCTACTTCTGCTAAATCTTTCTCTTGCTTTTTTCATATCCAAGCTAACCTGTAGCCTTTAAATTGCTGGACTTTACGGTGCATTATGGAAATCTGGGTAGAGTGATTACTTCCTTTTTTATGTATTTAAGTCTTTGACTTCCTTTGCATTTCAGTCCGTTAATAACAGTTGATAGCAGCGTTCAACTGCATATGAAACAGAGGTCAAGCAACTGCAATGTTACAAAACTGTTGGTGAATGCCTTTTTCTACTCACGTCTGAGTTATAACCCAAAACTAAAATATAGACTAGACTAAGCAAGTAGGTGGACATTTTATTCACATCTCTCCAACTTCAAGTTAATATAAATTTCCCCATCAGAGTGGGAAGATAATTACTTTATGCAAAAGATTTACATTACAGTAAAACACTTCTGACTCACACAAAGTGTAGGAGGTTAAATGTACATTAAAGCTCTCAAATGTTCAAGTTTAAAAGCAGCTTATTAATGCAAAAGGTGTTCTGCCCTGGTTCTCTATTACATTTAGATTCATTAGACTAAATCCAGACCTGATATAAGACCACACCAATCCTAAAACATTACTCGGTTCAAATTTCTACATGATGATCAATGTAACCACTTCATACATTTAAATTATACATCAATGTAATTTAAACCATTATGTATAATATACAACACATACATAAAGTTCTCTCCAGTGCAAGATGAAAGGGAGCAGAGCAACCAGCAGAAGACTCCGCAATACCAGTTTTAATTACATTCCATCTAAAACCCTTAAAAAACTAAGCTCCTGCAAAATAAATAAGTAAATTAGCTTCTCTTGATTCACACTTAAATATACAAGGCCAGAATCTTTTCTAAAGCATACAACTTAATTATTTTCCTTTGTGCTCCTTATCCTACACATACTTATTCATTGATTTACTGTTGGCTCTGTATTAAATTTATTTTCTAAATCAAAGGTCTGTGAAAACACTTTGTCCAAACTAATACACACCAAGTTGGTCTGAAACATTTAATGAATGCAGCTGTAATACACAGAATTAGTTAACATGTTAGAATATTTTATGTATAGAAAAATTCATTCAATCTTCATTAAAAATAAGAGTTGGCAATGTTTATTCAAAAAGGCAAAAATCCTCCAATACTTCATACATGTTTATGAAGCCTTCCACTTCTTTTTTGCTGAGTGTGCTACTCTACCTGCTAATTACTGCAACTGCTAAAAACCACCCTATTTTTGGAATATCAAAATATACAATATAAAGACACATGAATTAAGGAAGCTGTAGAACAGCGATGCGATTTTTAACTCCTCAAAGTAAAATATATGCTACGTCTGATCTCAGCATTGCATCTTAATCAAAGTTGTCAGGTGATTGAGTGGGAACTGGACAAAGAACTGCATTTTCAGTTACCCTGCATTAAAATTCCTAAATAAAATTCAACATAAATTTCAGACTTTCCCCATAGTTCTTGCTGAGTTACTTCACATATTACCATCTCTCTCCTTGATTTGCCCCCCCCTTTTTTTTTATATACTACCTATAGCAACTTGTAGAAACAAATCAGAAACAAAGACAAAAACTACTAGAAGTTTCTAAACTGAGAAACTTATTTCCAACAGAAATTGTCAGTGGAAATAAAATACATAATGCTTATTTCTGCTTTAGATCTCTTCCACTGTACACAAGGATAGAAGTTTCACCTGGAACAACTAATTCTCTTCCTCTTTCCTTCTTTTCCAAGTTGGTCCCAACCATTAAACAGACAGCAAATGTATGCACACATGCAAAAAAATTTGCAAGCTGTTTCCATCTTATGACTGGCTCTATGAGACTTTGATTAGCCTTAGCAAAGAGCCAGATTCACTATAGGTATTAAAACAGAACTGAAAAGGCAAAAGAATTCTTAATCATTATTTGATGTGTTAACTACAAGTCCAATTTGTTTTCATTTGGATTTCACGCTAATATTCTATTGCAGAGTTGGTTTTAGCACAGTCTGTTTTGAAAATGTGTGCATTTTTAGAAGGTTACAGTAAGACTCGTCCTCTCACAGTTCCCACAGTTTAGACCAGTGTTAGTCAACAGATTTTGGCCATTTTCAATGATAACAATGAAGACAAAAATAATTTTCTTCTTCCATAGAACAATATTATTGCTTCTTACAGTGCTGAAGAGCTCCAAGCAAGCCAAGAGGAACAGAGAAAAAAGGTATGATACAATGAACAAATAAAGTCACATTTGAGATGAGTGGGCAATTCTAATATCAAGACACCTAAACCTTTCATAATGCTTGACCAGTTATAGGAAAAAAAACAGAAGGGAAAAAGAAATATCCACTTTTTAATGCTGAGGAATAGTCACATCATGCACCTATACACAAATAAAAGCAATACACTGGATTTTACACTTCGCTTTTATAAGTAACAACAGAATTTAGATCAACTGGTCATAATAAGTATTTAGTATTTGTGGTCATATTTTCATGTTAAATGACATTCTGACATTAGTACTCTGGAACTAGACTGTCAATTTCAAAAAAACGAGACCTTCGATAGACCATAAGAGATTAAATCAGAAACTAAAGATCTGGATGTACAAAAGGGTAGGGGGTGAAGGGTGAAAGACAGTATCACAAACAGAACAGTGACTATTGCTAGAGATGTATAATCATCCCAACACAGTCAAACTGAGTGAACTTTTCACTTTAATGTTAATGCACGTAAATAGTACTACCCCTTGGAACAAAGACAAGATAGATAAATGACCACAGATGACTAATGCCAAATCAGCTAATACAAAGTTCTCTCTGCTGCTCTGGAAGGAAATTGCAAATCTCTATGAAATTAACGTACCATTTGAAATGGCCAAATACTTCTTATTATTATTATTACTATTATCATTATTATTAGAGAACAGCAAATGTGGAATTTGTTTACAAGAAAAAACCAAAACAGTAGCTGGGGACAAAAGAAGTATGATAGTCTTCACCTGGCTGTATAAAAGGCCTTTCAAACCAATTTTGAAGACAACAGAACACAAGACTAAGATTATGTTTCTGCCAAAGATATTAGACTAAATTTATGGCTTATGGTTTCTGTTAATGCAATATATTGCACTTCATGTGGCTAGAAAAGTTCTCTCTTATTTATCTGGTCCTCAACATTTGATATAATGGCTGCTTAATTTATCAGTGGAAAGTGCAAAAGGTGGTCATTAGTAAAATATCTGGCTTAGTAACAACAAAAGGTTGTTTATAGATAGGAAGCTTTAACATTTGAGAGCTTATCAGCTGAATTTTTCTGAAAACCTCATTAGTGGATTTGCCATAACAACAGATGACATACAAATAGGAAATACTACCATCTTGGAAGATCAAAAAAGCATAGGATTTGGAATAATAAAATAAATGAAAATAATAGAAATAGAATGAGTGTGTATAACTTCAGGTGCAAGCCAGGAGCTCTTCATTAGGGAATGACCCAAGAGCGCCAATATGAAGACATAACCAAAGACACAATGATGAATTACCAGTCTTGATCAGTGTGTTAAAAATTCAGCATATTCTGTTTCCAGTAGCAGTGGTATACAAGCTTGATTATGGCGTTCACAGAAGGCAAATCACAACTGGAAAAGCCTTTACACTAACCACTGTATTCTAACAAGAAATGCCTAAGGCAGCACAATTTCTTTAGAGTACATAAAGCAACCACTGAAAAGAGGTATGATAATCTCCTGTGCTTAGAATCTGTGAAGTCTCAAGAGAGAAAACTCATCCCAACAGATACCTTCCCCAAGAGAGGGCTGTTTTGGTACAGCAGCAAATAGGAAAACCTTTAGGCTGAGTTAGTGGAAGTATCTTTGCAATCAAAAATTATGTTTTAGAATGCATTCCCAAACAAGACTGTGGGAATAAAGAAGTCTAGAGATTCTAAGGAGGAAGCAAAAAATTCTGAAAGGAATTATATGATATAGCACGGGCAATAGCAGGAACACAATTCCCACCATCTTTTCAATCCACTGTACCTAAAGCATCCATCTGACACTCCTTATTGATGGCATATCTTTAAAAAGGGTACGTGACGAAATGGGGAATGAGAGTGCAAGAAACCAATTATTGGCACTTAGGCTGCTGCATACGTTACAGCATAAAGAACACAATTCCTGGGTATCTGCAGTCATGAACTAAGCCTTTACTTTTGAGCAAGCGTTTTTAATTTCAAATGATTTTAGTGCAGATATGGCCTTTATATTTATGAGGAAAACTGTCCTTCCAAATAATAATTGTTTGTTTAGAATGTTTATCAAGAGAAAAATACATTAGGAAGGTGTACAATCAGGTATGACTAGCCTGTCTTGATTTTTCTTCTTATAATACAATGAATTCAAAACTTTACAATCAATTGGGTGTTTAATTCTTATCTAAAGTACTTCCCAAAGTAGATATCAGATAGAAACAAAGCATATAATCTATTTCCGAAACATTATTTTTAAACTTCTGCTTTCCAAAGATAGATAACCTGTCCCAAACTCAAGCCGTTCTTTATATTTTATCCATCAGCAAATGGCACCTGGAGATGGAATGACAGTATTAACTTTACAATTGTAAATATTTAGAAACAAGGCAGGGAAAGAAATATTTTCTAAAAAGCTAAAATGAATGTAAATGTGCCTTTGCATGTGCAATACTATTGTAGGAAAGACTGCAACAGTATTACATAATTCTTAAGCCTCCCTCTGTAACACAAAATCAAGATTTTTTAAAAAAAAAAAATCAATACATGAAGGACTAAAAGTTTCAAGCATGCTTTTAGACAAGTCCTGGTATCACTGACCAAGTCTCCCTTCTGCTTTGTATCTACATTTAAGTTTTTTAATTGTCACCCTCCTTACATGGAAATCTCTCTTCGACAAGTACTTAAATAGGAAATGTTAAAAAAAAAAAATCAAGATGCTTGACTGTTCTGTATGCCTTATATTACTTGTATCCACAATATAAGAATTTGCATAAAAACAGTTCAAGCAGTTAACACAGTCCAGAGATTAAGCTCATCAAGCACATCAGGTCTTTTACCCAACACAGATAAGTATATGGAGTTGACATTTAACCTACCTCTGAAACACAGCAGAGGGATTAAAGTATCTTCCCTTTTAAAAACAATTATTTGAAACAGCCTGCTCTTGCACTGTGTTATGACTATATCTGACATAGATGTATAAGTAAGATTCCTCAGTATAGGTAGGTAATTTATTTTAGCATAATCTATACACTGCTAAATTAACCATGAGGACTGTGTTATAAAGGTAGAAAACAAACACTTGAGAATGATGAAGAATGTTCATCTTATTTTTCACAGAGCAAACGCAATCCTTCACCTGCTTCTGTAGCCATTTTCTGTTTTAACAGAGTTCCTCTGAAACAGAGGAACCATTTCAACATGGAGATGAAGATAAAATATTTCCTTTGCTATCGCTGCTAGCACCTTATGAAATACGACCCTTAAGTTAGATTTGGGATCCTGTTTGTTGATACTACATTCCTTTATCGCTTCCTGACAAATCTCATCTAAACATCAAAAAGAGACCCCGACATCCATACCTCCCGATATTAAATGCAAAATAATGTTCTTTTCTATTCAAAACTCATATCATTAAAATGAAAATCAAAGTTGACAAAAAATATACAGGTAAAGTATCGTTTTCTTGCCAGCCTGAGTAGCAATAAAAGCTACAGCTGAGACAGGACAACAGGTTTTACTGTCTTGTTTGTTTTGGGTTTTTTTAAATAACTGCTGCTAATATTTCATATTGTAAACTGAAACATGTTTAGTCTGTTGTAGCCTATGAGGCTTTTAAAGTCATTCTTGCATTTAAAAGAGCAATGCTGAAAGATCACACTGCAAAACATGATAGTGCTCTGTTTAGTGCCTAACCTGAACTTTGAATGACAAACGTACACAAAAATCAGAGCTCTTTCATAGACTTAACATAAACATGGAAATCTTTAACTTCTTGGGTTGCCTCTGATTCAGTAGGCGTGCTTGAACTTGCTTCTGTGGCAGTGGCCGGCTCTGACGATTTCAACTTCATGAATGGAGTTTTTAGTTTCTCTCTAAAAAATGGCACTAAATTGTTCTAAAAATAGGTCCTCACCTTCTTCAAGAAGACAAGTATCAACTTCCCTGAAGCCAAGGTCACGTCTCTGAGCTATTTTTTCAAATAATTTTAAAAATATTTAATTTCCTTTTTTACTCAATTTTTTTTTTTGAGTAAAAGTATTGAGAAATTTTAACTTCCTTACCCACACCCACCCCCCATTACAGAACAAAAAGAAAGAGGAGATTTAAGTGAGGTCTTAAAGTAAATTTGGAAGAGGCTTTATCTAAACACTGCCTCCTAATGTCAGCTATATTACCATGCACTAAAGAAACAATCACGTTTTTCCCAGCTCAAAATGTTCAGTGCAAACTAGACAAGGGATTCAGAAACATAACTTTCTGATTTAGATTGGAAGAACTAGAAACTTGGTCAGACCAATTTCAGTTTCTTTTTGTGGCCTCTATTGCACAAAGTTTTACCTCAGCCTTCAGCATATTATCATCTGTCAAAAGGTAGGAATCCACCTTTTTGATAGATGATTATCTTCTAGCAGATTTTTTTCCAGGACTTTCATGATGACTGCTTTTTCAGTTTGCACTAGAAAGGAGGCTATTTTGACTAGAACAAAACCCCCCAATAATTACTACTATTCTTAAATGAAATATAAGAAGTGGGGTAGCACTAGCGATGGTAAAAATGAAACAACAAAATAACTTGGGCTTTTTAAATTACTTGAATAACTTAGGAGAACGGTCTACAGAAACTGCACTTCACTTGAAGCCACAATAGAGCTCAGCCCATGCATCCAAAACATGATCCACCTCCTGTCTTTTTGGTTTCTTCAGTTCAGATTCACAGCTAAGGTTCTGAGAGGCCCTGGGAACATGCTCTTGTTTCTGGAGCATTTTGCCGCCTTCCCTTTTTATTTGCCTGCACCAACTAGAACAAGATTACTATAGGAATACCATATATTTTACTGGTGCACTTTCATTTGCCAGTAAAGGCTTACTCATGTGCTTTGCAAAACATCTTGTACTCTTATTATTACAAATATATTAATTGTAAACTAATTTAAGTTAATAAAAAGTTCATAGGAACTTCCCAGGAAATTTTTCATAAATTTAGGCCCTTACTGAAAGAGTCCGGTCAAATACCAGGTTAGACAACACATGCCATCTACCTGCCCACTTCTCCAAATGGATTCAAAATTATACTTGTGTTCACATATTGCACTACCCTGTATTGCTTTGAACTTTTAAGTACTTTTCATAAGTCTAATACGTGCCCTACATAAACTTTTAAACAAGACTTCTTATTCATAATCAGTACCAGAATTTTTAATTGCAATATATTAACTTAAAAAACTCAGTTTTCAGTTTCTTTTGGAAAGTGTGTTTTTGTGTTCTTCTCATATATTTGCATTTTATTCATTTACTAAATTTATTTTGCATGCATAATAAATATCTTCAGGAAGCAGTCTTCCTCATCATTTTGCACTAGAATACAATCTCATTACTGTTATTTACTTTTTAATTAAAGGAGAACAAGTTGGGACAGTATGACTGATAAGTGAACCTAAACCTCATGTCAGTTTACAAAACAGGGCAAATCCTTGCTTACATACCAATTAGGCTCATTGTTTATGATAACTTGATCTCAGGCTTACATAAAGTTAATAGAATGAGGAAAAAATGCACTTTATTGTACTGGCAGGTTACTGAAAACAATTTTTGAAATATGCACACTTTTTCATTTTCCGAAAACGTCACCATGGTCAAGGTCTACTTCAGTAGGACTTTATTTAATTGAAACTCATCAGCATTCCCCCCGGGTCCCCACTCTGAATGGACTTACTCCCCCTTGCCAGGATGACTTTCACTAAACTTAAAAAAAAACCCAAACAACAAAACACTTTAATGTGGATTACTTCATAACAAATGGGAAGACATTGCCTCTATGTGAGAAGGAAAAGATTGTGTAGCTCAAAAGAATGAAAGAAAGAAAAATGACCATACGATACGTAAACAATTAAATACATCTGTAATCAAGTCCTACTACTGTTTGAAAGCTATGTTTCAGTTGAAGTGCTAAGCAACTTTTAATTTATGTGATTAGTGCATACATAAGGCATCACAAAATCATCAAAGCTTTCAGAATTTAGATAATAGTTTTCCGTTAAAAATTGCTCATAGTTGAACAACTTCTCCAATATTTTAGGGAAGAAACCAGTATTGGGAACTTATTTTGAGGAATGGGTATTTTATTTTGTTTTTTACTACTATTCTTTAATCTTGTAGTGACCTCATTCAATTTATATTTCAATTACTCCAAGTCCTACAACAATTTTAGCCAATTGTAATAATTGATGTCACAAAAAATACCAGATTTCAGTGTCAGACCCAGAAGTGACCAATGTTGGTCTTAAATTCACTTTGGGATGACACTTACAAAGTCAAATCAGTAACAAAGAAACCTCTCTGTCACACATAACAAAACATTAATCAGACAGTAATTGGTTTATATGAGCCTTTCTACCTTTAAATAAAAACTTCTGTGACTGACCTTTTCTTATTAGAGTTTGCAAGAAAGGAAACTTTGTAAAAATACATTTGATTTTAGAGCAAAACCAGCTGCATGCCCGTATGATAGAGAATCAATTATCTTTCATCAAATAGCTGACAGAATTCTTGGCCAGCTCCTGACAGCGCTATCAGTGTATGTTCACTTTTATCACATATTAAACCTCAAAAAAAAGGGAAGCAGTTAGTTCAGACTAAACTGCCAAACTTCATTTATTAGCATGATACCTCAAAATATATCCAGTTTGGGAAAAAAAAAAATAAAATCCTTCCTACTAAGAATGTGTACATAGAAAAGTGCCATGGCAAATGTCAAGCTGTTACTTATTCATGTTTCAGAATCCTTTTACACAGATTTCACAGTCATTCCATGATGATTAAGTCCAATTGCAGGTGGACTAGACAAGTATGGAATCTGAATACAACACAGACATCAAAACTTACCAGAATTTAGAATGTGTAGCCCAAGATGTTTCCAACAGGAAATGTACTGTTAACTCTGATATGTCACGGGATTTACCTGGAAACTACTAACTAGCCAAGTCCTACAGCAATCACAGAAAACTTCACTCAAAACAATTATTACGGAGTATATTGTTACAAAAATACAGAAGACAGCAGAAACCACACCTAATTTCAGCACTCATTTATAATCTACAGCCCAACTTTGAATATAAATTTCCTCATTAATACAGCTACCTGTTTTGTTATACTGGTACAGACCAACTATCAATTCTTTGACTTTTCTGCAAAGTTTCTAGTTGATAGTTTCTCATTACTACAGTATTTCATTGTCTAAAGAGATATTTTGGTTTTAGCTTTTGATGGCTCCCTGAAAATCATCCTTTATGTGGTAAAGATGAACATTCTGTACTCTCAAGACAACTGTTACTACATTATGGCTCTCACCTTACAGAACATGACACCAAATGATGTCTCTCTAGGTTTAAAATCTAAATTTCCAGACCCGCAAAGTCACACTTTTACCTTTATTGCCCATCTGGCAATGTCTAAAAGAAACCAAGCATATTTCTACTTTCAACAAAAATGTATCTTCTGGATACAAATCCAGCAGCAGAGTCTTTGTTTCTGCTGCACATTTAAAATAAGAAATGCAGTAAGTTTAGAATTTTTAAAATCTTCTACCAGTGGATTCCAGAACTCACCAATTTCACCCAGCAATTTCAAGTTGAAAGTCTGATTATACAACTAACAAAGAACCACTGAAATGAATGCCATAAAGTTCAAGTTAATTTAATTAATCTCTACATTTGAGAAGAAATAGGCTTTTGTCATTAAAATAAATGTTCTTTGGTGCCTTATAGAACTTTTCTTTTAAGTATACATTGACTTACCAGCCTTTTAAATTACTTTTAAGCACAATTATTGTATTGGGGTGCAAAACTGTGCTAACTTTTGTGGAAGTGTTCTAACATTTCATTAATCAACACTTCAAATGGAAAATTATTAGTGAAGATCTATTATGATATATGTTGGCAAATGATCATTATTTAATTTATGAAGTTAACCCAGAGCGTCCAGCTCTGGGGCCCCCAACATAAGTAGGACATGGACCTGTTGGAGCGAGTCCAGAGGAGGGCCACAAAGACGATCCGAGGGCTGGAGCACCTCTCCTATGAGGACAGGCTGAGAGAGTTGGGGCTGTTCAGCCTGGAGATGAGAAGGCTCTGGGGAGACTTTATAGCAGCCTTCCAGCCCCTAAAGGGGCTACAGGAAAGATGAGGAGGGACTCTTGATCAGGGATTGTAGCAACAGCACGTGGGGGAATGGCTTTAAACTGAAAGAGGGGAGATTTAGATCAGATTAGGAAGAAATTCTTAACTCTGAGGGTGGTGAAACACTGGCACAAGTTGCCCGGGGAAGTTGTGGAGGCCCCATCCCTGGAAGAGTTTAAGGACAGGCTGGATGGGGCCTTAGGCAATCTGGTCTAGAGGGAGGTGTCCCTGCCCGCCCAGGGCAGGAGGGTTGGAACTAGATGAACTTAAAGGTCCCTTCCAATCTAAACCATTCTATGATGTAACATACGTATACTACTGTTAAACGGGGGTGAAGAGGGTGTTTAGCAGTAAGCATACAGCAGAAAGAGGCTCATCAACACAACGTTCTTTGCTATATAGTTTGGGAAACTACTCTTGTGAAGACAGCATCTTAACAGTTCTATTAGAGATACTACAACTAGAGAAAAACAATCATTCTACTGCAACAGAATTTAGCCACCAAAAGTGTCCCACCATTACCGTCACATAAATTTCCATTTCATAAAAGTTCTACATGCAGTTCTCCTTGTTGCTATCTGATTCCTGAACAAACTTTACACTAAAGAAAAAGTTAGTTGATCATCTAATTAATTAATCCAGAAATGCTTTTTAACATTGGAAGTTCTAAAAAATATATGAATATAAAGTTACATATCCATTACTTTCAGATAAAGAAAATAACAGGTATTTTCAAAATTAACAGTATTTACTTTTTGAACTAAGAATACTTTCTCCAAGGAAAAGGAAAGCTGAATTTGCACAGACAACTATCCAAAGTTAACACTTGTTACTGTTCAGTAAATAGTCCCTAGAAACCTACTTTTAAGAGAAAAGAAGTCAATTCTTCTGCCTTTCTTCACCTGTAATTATCCCAACCTCAGATTTCAGAGTCTAATTATTATTTTTTTCCCCCTGACAAATTACCTCATTAAATCAGTTTACTTGGAAGGTACCATATGCCATATTCATAAACAAACAATTTTTCCATTGCTAAAATTTAAAAGGCAAGTTTAAATTGTAATATCTTTCTAACTTCCTGTTCATGCTCACATCTATTTGTGTTTCTCTTGAGCTGGTTTTGTCCTATATTAATAACATTTACTGTAATTTTTACATCCCCCTGGCTCTCAAGATGGCTTCAAACTCCTGCATAAACAGATTTTTAAAAATTTTGAGCAACTCATGCATAATTGCTTTAAAGAAGAAAAATCAAACCTCATCTTGGTTCTATAGATGCTCACATTTAAGCATAATGTAAATCTCCATCTAATTTTTTTCTGTGAATATTATATTTCAGGAAGAGTGCAGCATATTCAAACAGACCATCAACATCAATATGAAAGATAATGACTTCCCAAAGGAATTGTAACATTTGCCTCATTGGCATCCAGAACCATAAACTAATAATCTGTAGAATGTAAACAAACCCCAAGTTTTATCACTCCAGGTACCCCATGCAATCACTACCCAATATATAAATCCGAAGGATTAAGGCTAAGACATTTACAAAATAATATGTATCTCGTAATAAACTTAGTATGCATTTCTGTTTATGCTAAAGGACATAAAAGGAAGATATAACAATCAGGAACACACAGAATCATTAGAAAACTGCAGCAAAAGTAACCTACTTGAACAGCATTCTGCAACAGTCAATGCACGTGTAACAACAGTTCAAGGAAACACAACAGAATTATTGCTGATACTAGTATATACCAGTTTGAATAAACAGCACATGAATTCTTAATATACGAGTACTTGAAAAGGAAAAGTAGGAATATCCATCAACCACTAGCACAGAACTTCATTTCCATCAACTGCGTTAGGGGAGAGCGTTAATATATCTTCAAAACAATTAATTCAATACTAATTGGGACTGAGGAAGCTCATTCTATCTTTTATCCTAATACTGGTAGTTAAAAGGTGATTTTAATTGCCATAGTAATCAGATATAATGAAGAGCAAAACTGTTTCTGATTAAATAACATTTGCATCAGAATGGCTGTTATTCGATTTTCAGCTCCTAGAAAGCTGTCTTCAGTTCTTTTTTTTCCTCTCTCTTGTTCAGATACGCACATGGAAGCAATGCTGCAAGAATTTTGCAGATGTTTAATCAGATGGAAGTCATGACAGACTATGTATAAATGTATCATAGCCCAGTCTGCTACAGCCCTCAAAAAATAGGAAACACTGCTGAAAAACCGCTATAAAGAATGTTCTCTTTCCATAGAGCTAGTGAATGCTAAAGAAGAGAAGGGACTGTTAAGCCCTTTTCCTAGAGAATTCCTCTCTTGGAATGAGAAAGTATAGCTCCTGATTTAGACTGTGAAATTTGGGATCTCTAGGTACGTGGGTCACTTAGGTCTTTCTATGTCTCCATACTTCACCAGGAAAACAGACAAACAGAAGTACCTTTCTAGTCCAGGAAACATAACAGATGTGTAAATAGCAGCAGAATGAAAAGAACACGAAAAAGGACCAAATATTCCCAAGCCCTATAGCTACAACTGAGGAGGTGGAGCTGACCATCCACATGTAATATTGACTGGAAGTAACAGAGTACAACAGTTGTCAGAATGTCTTGCTATGGCTTTGACTGCATCACAGATTGACTGCACCATAGATCACAGTGAGACATGTTCAGGCATGACATAATACATATTAATAGTAAGAATTCTTAAAGTGGAGGTTATAATATTAAACAACAGGTCTCACTATAAATTGTTTTAAGGTGCAGTTTTAAATCAATGATATATGAAATACACTTTTTCACTAAGAACAGTTGAAAATCTATTCTGAAAAACATTAATGCAAAAGTTACCTAACCAGGTAACAACAAAAAAATATTTATTTTAGAACTACACTACACTGGAAAATGAAGGAACCCTATTGCTCTGACCTGAAAGGCTGTAGCAAGGCATTAAAATTTTATTCTTGAAGATACAGCTAGATAAATAACTGAAAGAGAGCTAGGTTAAAATACCCTTTGGGTGAAAATCACCTTGTCAAAATGACAGCTTGAGAGGACATCTGCCTCCTTCCTCTAAGTCTTCTGTGTCACATTCACTTAGACAAATTTGCAAACTATTTATATAAGCAGCAATGAGCATACAGAAGTAAATGTATCAAGAAAAAATAGTTACTTGGAAAAAACAGTTAATTGAATATCAATGTCGTGGAATCCACTGTGGATGGAGCTATCCCCGCCTCCTGCCACAGCAATAGAGTTGTACTATGTGAAATGTGTTATTTCAGTACATTTAAAAATTGGAAAAAAATATTTTAGAAGTATTAAACTAACCTTTTGTCACTGGCTTCGAAACATTAGTCATTTAAATGGCAGTTTCAGTGCATTGGCCATGTACAGTTATTCACAAAGTTGCAGTTTCAGTAGAAAAGAAATATAATGCAAATTTAAACTTTAGTTGTATGTGTTGATAGGAGAAGTCTTTCACAACGAAAAGCAAAATGCTATCAGTATATTGAGGCATCTATGTTACTGCTAAGCATGGTCTGCTCCTCACCTGCTTAAAAATATTAATGGATGTAGACAGGTATGCTCTCACTTACTGAGCTGAAGCAATTTAAGAAGGTGTAACTTTGACCTGTTAGCTACAGCCCTTGAACACAGACCAGTTCACTGACAATAGTATCTAAGTGGGCTTCTCATACTTGTCAACAGCTAATAAAACATGTTAGCTTACACTGTTTTAAGTGGTAGTTTAAACTAACCTCTCTCAGTATGTCTTCAAGCACACTGGAAGAGGGTGATGATGGGATATTTAGGTTCTTACCCCACTCACAGAAAAGTGCCTGTCCATATTATAAAGGACTTTTTTTTGTCAGGTGATAGATATTAAAGAAAGATTAGTCAAATGCTGAAAGAATGGATTAGAAAAGTGTCATTAGACATCTCCATGAGCTTAACTTCACAAAACATAGAAAATGTATTTATGCATCACCTTTATTTAAATTTTATATTTTGTTTATAGTTAAACTGAAATTATTAGAAGAATCTTTATATGATATGAAATTTAAGTTTGTCATCTATACAAAGCAACAGAGTTGTTCACTAGAACTTATGCTACAGTATATTCCATGCAGTGTCACTGCCACTTCAAGCAAGGCAAAAAGATAATAGGATTCGTGGTACCACTGCAGAAACACTCCAAACCAGCCCTAGGGAAGTAACTTTTAAAAAAACAGAAACCAATCAAATAAACAGCAAAACTGAGGCTTTGTGGCAAAGTCATATACACAAACACATGAGAATTTTTAAAAGATTCTCACATAAATTATTTGTTTTCT
Source organism: Anarhynchus alexandrinus (assembly GCA_008711295.1). NCBI lineage: Eukaryota > Metazoa > Chordata > Aves > Charadriiformes > Charadriidae > Anarhynchus > Anarhynchus alexandrinus. Next base: position 7,147,261 of record VUYV01000006.1, on the reverse strand, counting down.
ATCACAGTATTCAAATTACAGTACATAAATATGAATTCATTTTTAAAACTCAGAATGGAAAGAATGAAGTATTGGGAAAAAAAATTATCACAAGCAGCAAATACAACAGCAAATCTAGTTTATTTCTTAAAATATAATTAATAGCACATATAAAGTGATCACAGAAGAAAGATTTTTCACTTGTAAATAAAACTTGTTCTCACTTTGTCCACTTCTTTGTTTCTGCAGATTTATATACGGGTTGCCTATTTTTACCAAATTTAAACTGTGAAATTACTGAGCAGAAAAAAAAAGCACAAAGTTGTGACACTTGTATACGTACCTCAATAAAGATAAAACAGCACTACCTGCTGAAATCATTGTAAATATGATTCAGTCTGACAAAGTAATACTTAAATAGATGATATATTTGTAAGATATATTGATACAAGTGTAACTACAGTTTCTAGATAAACATGGTTGCCAAACAGGAAGTAGAGGGTGGCTGGCTAACGTTTTTTGAGGGCTGGCTATCCATGCATGAAGCACAGATTGTCACTAGTGATGGAAAATATACTGATGTATTAGAAATACTAATATTCTAAATATATGCCACACCAAATGGTATCATCAGTATTATGTGACAATATTTTTGCACTACTACATTATCAGTGATGGAAATTCTGACCAGTACCTTGTCTTTTCATGGTTCCGTGTTCACCTCCACAGTCATCCTATTAAATGTTGGAGTGGGACTTTTTCCCTGGTCTAGTATTTTTCATCCTTGTATAAACTGACTTTACAGATACAGTATATATGCCCTTGAAAGGCAGTGTTATTTCTAAACTTACCCCCATTCAATCAATCTTCAGCATTGCCCTATGTTAGTTTGTCATAATTATATGGTCTGCTGCAACATTATCCTTACTCAAAGTTAATACATCATCACATCTTTCCTAACATTCACCATAACAAAAAAACCCAAACAGCATTTGTTAGCACCTGTTAGACTGTTCAGTGGATAAAAAGGACAAGTGTTTTACAGCTGGGTCAGATCAGTGGATTAACACAAACTCATGGAAATTGAACAAAAAACTGTAGCCTCAAATAATCTCTTGCACTATCCAGTGTACGGTTTTACTCTACTTACCTTCTGGAGTCAAAAAGGTAAAGAATAAAGCCTGTATTTTACAACCTTCTGGAAATCTACACAGTATCAATATCAGGACCACACGATTCCTCTTGCTTTCTTACTTTCCTCTCTCTTAGGGTGGCCTCATGCAAAATACAATACTCTCACAGCTGACAAGCTTAACACATTGCTTTTTATCATGCTGAAATGTCACTGTCTACTTCAGCTCCAAGCTCAACCAGATTTTCTAACTCCTAATAGGACTGTTGGGAGAACATCCATTATAACATGGATCCTCCAAGCCCAAGAAGAAAGAAGTTAATTGCCACACTGCCTTGATTATAGAGATGTTTACAGAATGAAATTAACAACAAAGCAAGTAAGATACTTCTTCCTGGAAGTAAATCCATATGAAAAACAAATCAATTAACTGCTACAAATGAAAACAAGCCAATAATTCACAACAAAACGACTTGAAAGGAACATTAACCACATTAAGTGGCAGATATGGAATTACACAATAAGGTAGGCTAAAACAAAACAGAATTTTAACTGAAAAAGTTAACCTTTTTTTCAGCTTTCAAAACAGACAGCAAGTATTTTTCATATTGATCAGCAACAGCCTTCAGTTTGTTACTCCTTACTTTCTTTTTGTCTTAACAAATCTCTCTACTAAAAATGATGCCTTACCTTTGTTCATATCAATCAACTGCTGCTTCTTCTTCTGTCGCTCCAGTTTCTCTCGTTCAGCCTTCTCTTTTGCCAGTTTGGCTCTCTTCGTTTTCTCCTCCAATTCTCTTCTTTTGTTGTTTTCTTTTAACGCCTCCTGCATTAGGTAAAATGAACATGGGTATATATACACTGAGGAAAACTAGAGAGAATAACAAAAATAACCTTGTTTGCACAGATAGTGTATTTACTTCCGGGGGGAGGGGAATGGCAAGGGGGGACTGACACCCCATATTTCAAGCATCTTCAGAAGTGTTAAAGGGAACATAACTTACCATACTATTTGTACACATCAGCATTATTAAATAATCAGAAGAATGAAAATGGAAATAGCTTTGCATTTATCGTGAATTAAAAAGCTCCGAATTTTTCAGTGTCAACATGTTTATACTTTTTCTATTAAGACTATGTCTAGCTTAAACCTGTATCTTGCTGTTAGGAGGGATGAGTGAAGATGAAGACAAGTTCCCACTGTAATGCACTTCAAGTACAAGTAATGGAAACTCAGTTACTAAAATTTAAGCTACAAATCCTCAAATATTTTTGTTGAAATATCCAAAGCAGTCTGGATCACTTAAATGCACAAAACACATCACAAACACTGAAAAACAGTTGAATTTATAGATCAAAACTCTAAATCTAAAGTCTCTGAGTCAACACGTTACACAAACTACCAAACTAAAAACTACAAATGGAAGAGAACATCCCTGCATTTAAAAAGACAAAACAAAACAAAACAAACAAACCCACAACAAAATGAACCACCACTTTCCACGATCTTGGCTCCACCCAGTCTAGGAGATATCCTCCTTTTCCAAAGGAGGTTAACCTCGATTTCTTGGTGTGGCGGGTTGACCTTGGCAGGCCACGCAGCCACTCTCTTACTCGCCCTCCTCACAAGATGGGGGGAGGACAAGACAACAAGCTCCTGGGTTGAGATGAAGACAGGGAGATCGCTCACCGATTACTGTCATGGGCAAAACACTCGGGGAGCAATAATTTAATTTACTGACAACTAAAATAGGGTCAGATGGTGAGAAACAAAGACAAAAAAGAAAACACCTTTTCCCCCTTCTTCTCAGGCTCAACTTCACTCCTTCAGTCCCAGCTCCTCTATGCCCCCACATCCTGAGGGAGGGATCCCCACAGGATCATCCACAGGAGGGATGGGGGGAACGGGGGACTGCAGTCAGTCCTCTCTGCTACTCCTTCCACCTCATGCTTTTCCCCTGCATCCCTGTGGGTCCAGTCCTTCAGGATAAACCTGCTCCAGTGCAGGTCTTCTCCCCGGGCTGCAGGGGAATCCCTGCTCCAGGCCTGCAGCCCCCTTGCCCCCCCCTCCCGGCCCTGCTGCTCCCAGGGCTTTCTCACATGTTTTCCCCTCACATTTTTCCCCTCAACATTTTACCCTTTCTTTAAGAGAGTTCCACACAGGCACCACCAGCTGTGTGTGCCCTACAGCAGGGCTATTCCAGAGCCGGCCGGAACCAGCTAGAACCAGCCAGAACCGGCCCTGTCTGGCACAGGGCAGCCCCGCCCTCTCCTCACAGAGGCCGCCCTGCCGCCCCCCTGCCAGCACCCCACACGGAAACCCCTTACGCTTACTCATCACTTCTGCTCACAAATGCCTTCATAACTCCTTTTACATTGCCTGCTCTCTCAAAACAGAGAAATATTTGAATTCCCTTAAGCTGTTCCCCAAGATCCTAAATTTCTCCTTAGTTTTGCTTTTCTTAAGACTCATTTATCACGAAGAAATTCACTGAAATCCATCATGATGGAATTTGACCTAGTGTCACAGATAGACATGATAAATGTTAGGGATAATTTTCTTATTTATATTCACAAGCGCTACAAATTTATTGCTCCCTTTCCTCTCCAACTCACAGTATACTAACGTCCTCTACCTACGAGTGCTGTAGGTCTGGGCTTCAGGTAATTTTGGGAGCCCCAACACATTATGACCAACAAGTAGTAACAACAGTAAAGAAGATACTGGATCCTAAATGTCCAGAATTAACGCAGCATATGCTCATTAATGATGTTTCAGCCTAAAAAGCTGAACAGTCGATACTTACTAAGCACAGGGCATAAGATAAATGGTTTCCGTGTCAATGTTTATTTCCTACGCAATTTAATCATGCCTTAAAAACTAGGAAAATCATGTATGTTCACAAATACAAAGAAAAAGATGTCTTTATAAATATCCAAGACAGTATATCAGGTATTATTCCACAAGTAAAATTTCCTTATGAAATTTGGGGCAGACTCATACTACACAGTCCTATATATTCCTCAGAAATGACATTTCAAATGTTTATAAATGAAGATGACTATTCACCTTACTGTGTACATGTTAGGAAGAAACTATGGACAATGACTATCCCTTCCAAAAAAAATAAATCCTATCTAAAGCACTTTTAAGTGTTAAGATTTATATAAATTATATCAGCATTTGGTAATCCAAGACTACCAAATGCCTCCAAATACAGAATATTCACTCAAGCAAGGGACAGCATATTTCAGTGTGCATATGCCATTTCAACAGCTTACTGAAGTAAAATACTACGTACAGCCCCTTCTTTAATAGCCGATACTGTTTTGCAGAGATGCCGGATACCACAGTTACCAGTAACATTACTCGGGGACGCACTTGAAAATTGGACACAGAACTGCATTTGCTGTACCATCACATAACCGATCACACTGAGAAACACCTTTTCTTTCAGAAAAGAGAAAAGGGAATTAAAGGAGAAAAATCAATGTTTTATCCTTTTTGGTTTTGGACAGTTCTGTCTCTGCACATTCAATCAGACTTGACAGAGATTTCATTTTACTGCAACTTCACAGGCTGTAATGAAAGTAAATGTCTACAATCTTATGAGAGAAAGCAAATAAGAAATGTCATGGCTGAACTAGTAGCCCACTAGCCATTGATGTACTATGATTAGATCATAGATTCTGTCACATTTTCTAACAGGAAGACTACAGTAGACTAAACTAAACAAGCTCTAAAGTTATTGTATTTTGAAATTCACTTTGAGCCAGACTCAAGTCCCAGCTGAAGAGAGATTATATGAAAATACAGATTGCAGCTCGTAAAATATGATGGCTACCACTGAGGATTCAAACAAAAGCCGTTCAAAAAAAGGTTTAATCTTCCTGAAGAACAGTAAGACAACAAAATACTGATAACTGTGTGTGAGAGTGTCTATCTTCATATACTTACACCCATCCCTTCCTATACATGCATTTGTACATGCAAACAAAAATAAACAAACCCCACCATTCCAACACACGCAGCACAGGAAGCACAACAAAGTCAGATGGGCCTGTCCATTTCTTCAAAGCATGCATTTCCTAGTATTTTACTTTCTTCCAGGATGTAAATGGTTTAAAGCATCTTCATCTATAGTCTCCTTCCAGAGACTATAAAGGAAGAGTCGAGAACAGCAAGGAAAAATCCACTAAGTGCTAACCTGAAATACCAAAGCTTTTTCCAAACAACCTGTTGCTACAACAGGGCATCACGCCAACACTGTGCCAGGGCTCTTGGTCCCTACATCGGCTGCTTCAGAACTAACAATGCAATGCAGCACTGCACACATACAGCTTCAGAAGCTCTTTCATAACAACATAAAAGGGTTACTCTAGAGAAAAAAAGTATCTTATTCACTCTTAGCTTTACTGTAGTGCTCCGGTAACTGCTTGGTAACAGCTCTAGTATTTCTGGTTATTATTTAGTGGATGCTTTCCTGCCATCCCCAATTTCTTGAACCCACCCAAATAGCTTTATGCCACACTCCTTGAAATTTAATATATCTTCTTTTCATCTACATACCAATTGAAATTTAATTGTGAAAGAGATGATCTATTTGAATCACCACCATTGTTTAGTGCATGCAATCCCTTTTCTTCATCTATCTCAGAACCAAACCACCTGGAAGGTACTTGTTTGTTACTACTCTCCATCAGGCAGTCTGACTCAACCATTTGGTATTTGTTATGTCACTTACTGCTGTACATTTAGTCAGAGCTGGATGAAAGCCTGAAATAAATAATTTGTAAGAACATACTCCCAGATGTTTTCAAGTTATGAGCTGAAAGCAAAATAAATATATATTCATCTGTATTTATAAACATACTTTATATTTGAATTAATATTGCTAACAAATTTGATCATAGTTTTTCAAAGTTGATTGAAGATGACTGTAAATAAATGTAAAGAGAATTTTGACTCAGATATATAGCGGTTTCTACAGCATTTGCTCTGCCTGAATTATACTACCAATCCTTTAAGTTTCCTTTTCTACAGTTTTACTGTAAAGGGTTATTCTTCTCTCTCATATGGGTTCGATTACTTCATTTTTTACTATTTCCTCACTTGCTGGATTTCCAGACTGTGAACGAGCCTAACCATTTTTAGTACAAAGGTGATATGATTCTGCACCTGCCTTACCATGATGTTATTTGGGCCCCACCAATCTAAAGTTAAGCCTTAAGTTAAAAGAAATCTTTACATTGTCTCATGCTTTCAACCCTCTTTTCTTTGGCATACTTTTATACTCCTCTATAACTATTCTCTTCCAAACTCCTGAGTTTCAGTGGACTTCTTTTAATACAGATCAGTGCTATTTTAGGTTATCAGTACTGAATGTCAGTGATGATATCCTGCCCATGTAGGTTTGCAGGCTAAATTATGTCATCACTAAAAGGCAGAGATCAGTGCGCATACTGGAAAAAATAGCTCTGTAATTGGCATTACTTTTGAAAGGGGGGGTGGGGGTAGAAATCTGCATATTTATTTTCTTTTTTTACTGCAATGGAGTTTAACAGTGAAAAATGGGTATACAGTGTTCATGGGTATACATTACACCACTATATTTATTCCCTAATTAAAGGATAAAACCAAACTAATGTAACAGTTAAAAATCAGGCAAATGTCACAAAGCAAGAAGCAATCCATAGTTAATAAAAGCCTTCCCAACAGCTTTGGAAAACATTTTGAAAAGTATTCAACTAGGTATTGTCTTCTGAAAGCATGTAAGTGCATGCAAAAACTGAAATTACTTTAAAGCAAATCTCAACAGACAGAAATACTTTAGTGTATACAACCCCTTTTCTTGATGTGCTATTCATGACCCTCTGTATTTTTGTTTGGTGCACAACAGCATACAGTTTTGCTAATTGAACTGCAAATTAAAAGTTAGAGAAAGTTTGAGTGTGGATTTTTGTGTGTGTTTGTTTTTTTTAAATAAAGACAAAATCAAATTATTGTCTCTCGTAGCAGAGAAACCAATTCAGCAAGGGATATTATCTCTTGTTAAGAGAGGTAGTTGAAGGGGCACATAGCTTGATGTTCCCCCTTGTGTTTATTAGGATTCACTGAAGTAAGGCTCTTGTACTCAGGACTGCCAGTTTACAGCTTGGTTTCTGTAAGCAGCAAATAAAAAATTAATGTATCTCTTGCATTTGGTACATATCTTAAAGTTTTGACAGACAAACAAATATTCACACACCACCATGGTTGTAAATACGCTCTCAAAGGTAAATTATTAAAAACAAGAAGAAAGAAAACAAACTGTAATGCACAAATCTCCTTGGATATTAAAGATGCAGTTGGCTACAAAGCGGTCATGCACCAATAATGAAGGCTGCCTGTGATCCCTCAGGCCCTCCCTAAATTTGCCTTGCAACTGCAAAATATGTGAACTGAAGTTCCAGGGAAAAAAAAAAAAAATAAATCTTTTTCAGGCATAACTCATGAGGAACAACAAACTCAGATTAACTGGAAGTTAATCTACAGAAATAAAGAGAGTTAAAATACAGCAGATTGAGTAATCACTTTACATGTAAGAGAAAGATCTTTCATGAGTATTCCTTGGAGGATAACATATTCAAAAACATTGTTATCCTTATGAAAATAATGGAAAAGAGATGCAATGAGCTGGTATTAAACAAGTGCAGACAAATTGAATTTCCTGATGGGCGGTCATGAAACAGTAAGTAGAAAAGATTACGTTTGGGATACTGCCCCATGGTTCATGCACCAGAGCCATTACATGTGACACGAAATGTCTTTGGCATGCCATTACAGATTAAGATTTTTGGCAAGTGTGGCTGCTGTTGTATATTCTGGCAGGGAGAAGGGTTTTGCTGCCGGCTTATCAGCTGTGTTGCAGAAATACCTAAAACTTCTAGCAGTGTAAGGTAGAAGAGGTTGTCAGTGTTTACTGAACCAAATTTAAGGCTACCAATGAAAAACTATATTGTATGTCTTAATTACTTAACAGTGTATGTTTGAATAACTACCAAGTAGCCCTCAAGTGGACAGATTTGGTACTGTTTTAATAGCTCCTTTAAATCAATATTTGGATACCAGAATAAACATGCATGCCTAATTCAGGTTATTCCTGAAAGAGACCGTGAGCTGAAATACGTACTTACACCGTAACAAAACTGTATTATTGTAATTACTAAAGAAAAATTTAAAAAATCTTAAAAAACCCAAACCCCAAACAAACAGCAAAACAAATGTTAGCTGTTTGGGGTACAACCTGAACAGAGAAACCAAAGCCCACAGCAGATGAATTATTGTTTTGTTCAAAAAGTGACTTTTCTGGATCAAGGAGAAGACAAATCAATAGATCGGCATATGAAGCCTTGCATCATCATGCAAGCGCAACCCTTTAAGTTCTTTAACAAAAATTCACTCCCACTGTTCTGTAAAATCTGTTCCTACAAAAGCCTATATCTAGTAGAAAAAGTGAAATTTTTTTTTTTAAAGAGCAGGACCCTGAATATGATGTGTTGAAAAGTTCTAAAGTTTCTGGCTAGAAATTCTCAACAAATTTTAATAGAGGCTGCGAGAATTACACACAGTGTATATTAAAAGAAAGTATTTAAATAACAAAATAAATATGCCTGGGTTTGAAAGGTTTTGCATGCTTCCTTCAAGACAGGGCTGATGGACTACCAGAAGAAAATGTTCTAGAGGTTGTGTGGCATTACACTCCAAAGAAATGATAAATGTGAAAAAAACCCAACATTGAAGGGATGTGCTTATTCATCTGAAATTTTTTTCCTGAGGTTTCTTACACCTTCCACTTCATGCTTCATATTATATTTTGACAGGATAATCCAATTCTATTAGCTTGCTTTTCCTAAACGTGATAAGCAAGCAAATATGAACTTAAAGAAGTGAATGAGCTATAATTTACTACAACATCAGCAAGCTAATTGACGATGCAATAATGCAGTGATCAATCTGAAATCACAACTAAGACAAACATGGATTCAAATTATCAAATTATCTTAATATGATATATGAACAAATAGAATGATGAGGCTAAGACTATATGAAACGCCCTTGTGTAGATTTTAGAGAGAAGTCAGATTCCTTCTAGCTCATGACAGCTTTTTAGAACTACGTTAGGTGCAGATGTAAGCATCCTCTATGGAAGGGTCTCTCTTACATTTAGAATCTTGCCGAAGGAAGTCACTTAGAGCAGTAATAAAGTCTACAGGTTTAACAAGATGTTTTCAACATCTGGGTTGGATTCACAGCTTAAGTATTGCGATAGTCAAAATCCCAAACTATGCTTGGTTTCCAGAGTGGAATGAGGATTCAAAATCCTCATTTAAATATTACAAACTTCCAAGGTAATGCCTGGGAATAATGACATTACTCAGCTGGACTCGCTAAAATCAGCACTGACTGGAGAGTCTGTTTAAAACTATCAAATGGAAAATTCTAAAGAACAGTTTTTGATATTGTTCCTTTTCAAGATTAGGAAACTTAATTTCATAGTTTCCTCTAGACCATGTTTTCCCATATTACTTCTGAAAATATTACTTAGTCAAAGGCATCGCTACCATGAAATATGAAATCTATTGCTTTTAACCCATCCACAAGGGCAACTACATCGCCACAGATACCAGTGAGATGTGTCAGAAACAAATCCTAGAATCACAGAACAGTTTAGGTAGGAAGAGACCTTAAAGATCATATAGTTCCAGCCCCCCTGCCATGGGCTGCTCCCACCAGCCCAGGTTGCTCCAAGCCTCGTCCAACCTGGCCTTGAACACCTCCAGGGATGGGGCCTCCACAGCTTCTCTGGGCAACCTGCGCCAGGGGCTCACCACCCTCACAGGCAAGAATTTCTTCCTAGTACCTAATCTAAATCTCCCCTCTTCCAGTTTGAAGCCATCCCAACCCCATCTGTGCTGCCTGTGATCTCTACACCTGCCTACCTTTTACATGCTTGCAAATGCAGTGTACTGTAATTCAGTTTAATTTATTTTATTATTATTTAATTTTACATCTTTTGGGTATCTTCCAAGAGAAATGTCATCCTTACCTTTTATATCATGAATAGAGTAGCTACTTATCTAGCAGCACTAACAGCTTGTTAATAAAGTTGATGAGTTACCGCTCCTATGGGAATTCTTTTGCTTCTGATTCTATTACTTATAAACTTACTTAGCCTAACCCTAATTCCTGATGTGTTCAACATCATCATTTAAAAAGAAAAAATATTCTCCCCAGCCCTAGCTGGATGTATACACTCAGACAAGAATTTAGAGAGTTTACAAAGGGGTCTTCGTGTGGATTTTTGGGGTAGGGGGGAGGAAGGGCTTGCTATATACTGCCTGTTAATAAGGACAATGTTTCACTTCTGATATGCTGTTTTCACTTTCTCTCGGGAAATTTCGCTGGAGAAAATACTTCTTGCTCATTATTCTTTATTTTTTTCACAGATTCTGCTAGCTAGAAACTGTTATCTTTCAGACTACATTAAAGAACTGCTACTTTTTAGGCAGAAGGGAGAAACTGTATTCCCAGACAAATAACCAGGGAGAAAAATGAATAAGTGCAGCCGTTCTTTTAAACCACTCCTGAATTACAAACTCAATTTATGAGTTTGAAAGCTGGGAATTTAGCTTGACTATGTATTGCATTTCATAGTAAATCATATGTTTATTATAGATTAATTTATATTTTGTATATTCATTGATTTATATCACTGGAGCCAATGACCTGCTGTATCCAAGGGACATTTCAAAAAACCCACAGAAAAAAAACATTCCTGAGTAATGAAGCTTGAAGTTTACTTTGAAGCAAGTTACAAGCAAATAAATATGAGAAAGAAAAGGTCTTACAGGTACAATTATACGCAAAATGCTGAATCCACTATGGTGAAAGTTTCTTCTTATGAAGGCCACATAACATTGTTTCCTGTGTGGTACAGGGCATCATTCTTACAAAATCCTGAAAGATCAGGGTAATGGTCACCCAATAAAAAGTGGTAGTTTGCTGATCATTTAATATGTCTTACCATTTGGAGGGGGGGGATTTGCGCTTTCTGGATCTTGTATTACAGGGTTACGGTAAAAGATCCCAGCCACACAGTGATCATCAATCAATAGTCAGTGTTGATACAAGAGGGCAGTTTATTTCATAGGTCTTTTACAAGAACCCATCTCTCATACTGCCAGTTGATGAGTTACTGACATCTGCTTAAATATTTACTTATACTAGAATACAACCTTTCTCCCTAGGTACATTTATAATCTAATTTAAAGATTTAATTCCTTATTCGAAGAGCTGCATTTACACAGGTGTTTTCTAGGTGAGGGAAGCACTGACCACTGATAAAACTGTCTAACAGGTATGCAAAAAACAAAAACCCTTCACTAAAGGAAAAAAGCTTCTCTGCATTTCATAACAACTATGTCCATAAATGCCTGTTACTACTTCAAATTTTACCCAACTATTCTTAGAGGCATTACTGCAACACTGTTTTTTTAGACCCTTTTTCACCTTTAAGACTATCTGCATTGAAGGGAGAGCCCACAGAGCAAACAAAATCTGAAACAGGTAAGTGTGTAAGAAAAAAGAACATTTCCTATCTAATGCTAAAGTATATATTTCATATATCTTCCACGAAGCACGCAGTCTGATTAAAAGGAAGTTTATGTCTATTTGCAAATGTAGGCATGACAGATTTGGTGGATATTTTTAAATACTCTAGCACCAACAGAAACAAACATTCAGAATGTAACAGATTAAAAATATTTCAGATAATTTGATACAAACTCTGTGAGACAGCAGGTTAAAGTGAGGAACCAAAACAGAAAAGAACAAACTGGCATCTTGCTTCAGGCAACTGATTAATCATTATTTGATAAGAGCCTGGAACTATATCAAACCAAAATGTATCAGGTTACAATTGTCCTCAAGGACAATAGATATTTGTGTTTACTTTCAATGGAAGAAAGGACTAAATCAATAAAATCTAAAAAGCATTTCTTCTTCAAAATAGTCTGAAATATAAAAGGCATATTATTATCCAGTGGATCTACTATTTTAACTGCAAAGAGAAAAAAAAGACGAAACAACAACAAGAAAAAAAAAACATTATTGCTACTTTTGATTCAATTTTTCTGTAATCATCAGCTCCAAGAGAAGAATAAATATACCTTTTCCCTCCCCTCCCCCCTCCAGGCTTGATTTTGAATTGCGTCCCATTTGCAAAGGGAAGTCACGCTGAAATGCTTCACTTACTTCTTGTGATATGCCTTGAATACAATGAGGTTATCAAGACATACTTAAGCACCAAATCAAAGAAGTAAACATAGACAGAGGTGACAAGCACCAGGAAAAATCTAGTTAAAAGCTCACTTCAAATGTTTAAATATTCTACTTAATCTTGGGGGGTGGGGGGAAGACTGAGCAAGAAGCAGTACATCTACGAGGGACCATGAGGGACAAGACTTCTAACTGTAAGAGGTAGAGGGGTAAAGTGATGCAAACTTTATTTCGTTGTCTTACTACACCCTTGGCTCCCACTATGTTTCCTGCAAAAATGGTTAAAGGCAGCTGTGGATAAAATGGGAGCAGATATAGGATAATAAATAAACAAATAAATAAGCTCTGTTTCTTCTATCTGCATCTCCAGGCTGACTGACTATACTGCAGCTCAGTGAACTGCCACAGCTCACAAGGAACATTGGCTTAGATTACTGGTCAGAGGTGCTGTGGGCTTATTTGGCTATTTGCAACCATATGACAGGCAGTTTCAATGGTATCACTTTAGACTGTGAATTCCTAACTATGCAGTGTTTTTTTTCTCCTCCTAACATCACAGTACAGCCCAAAAATGCTTATTCTCTCTTACACAAAGGGAGACAGATGTTGATAAAATCTAAGTACAAAGATGAATTTGGTACTTGACTGTAAACTTTGTATCTGGACAGACATAAAACAACAAACAACAAAATGTGCACAAATAAGTCAATTTCTGGGTTAATTGTTTATTGCTGGGAAAAGTATAGAAAGTGTTCCAACAGCAATCACTATGTCTCACACAGAAACTGAGAAAGGTCAGCTACTGTATCAGCTACACTTCCTACTTATAGTTTCCTTTCCTCTTGTTGTTTAGGGATAACAAAATAACAACTTATTCATATGGAAAATTTGTTACTTGTTGGAAAATAACTTGAAGAGAAACTACTGGACCCAACGGAATATCACTGTATTGCTGATACACTTTGATCAGAAGAATGAAAGATGAAAAAACAACATTGACTGTTGCAGATTTTTTTTTCCTCATGTACTCTACATCTTGTCATTTAGCCTAACTTCTGAATGCTTACACCATGTGGAGATGCATTTATTAAATACTACTTCTGTCCAACTTGCAAAAGGCAAGCAATTAGAAAAGATAATGCATGTAGATATTTTTTTTTCTTATGTCAAGTAATAAAAAATGGGCATTATTTTCCATTCATGGCACTTTTAATGATCACCAAAAGTCTTTAACATGAGTTTTCAAATGACCGACTGTTTTCTTAACATGAAAATAGCTTGATATAAGCATTATAAGACAAACACATATCAAGCTCCAAACGTACTTTTAAGTATACGTATACATACACATACAAACACACAGACAGAATTTGTGCCATTCAGAATATATTTCTGATTTAATTCTTCCACATTCATCTTTAAAAACATTCCTATATATTCCATCTTTTTCAAATACACTAGCTAAATTGCATGATTCTATAACATAAAATATTCTTATCTTTAGTTGCAAATGGAAGAAAGAAAAATTGTCATTCCAATCAACCTATTTAGTCAGTATTCTCGCTTTTACGTAGCGGATTCATACGCAGAATCACAGGTTAAGCAAGGGGCAATACAAGGAATAGCTGTTGTACAAAGGTGACAGAAGACAAGTCAGGATTTTCTGAAGGGGTATGTTGAATTCTAAGTACTCACAGAGGCCAATTATCTCAAGCTATATCCACTGTAGTATCAATTAAAACATGCTGTGTATGTAAAGCATTCATTGTTGGTAACTGACCTTCAAGGGAAACCTTCTCAAAGCAGAAGAATCACCCATCCTGCCATGCAGGAGGCTGAGAAGGTGAGGCAGGGGACAGCCTGGCTGAACATGGAACTCCTGACAGAGCTCTGACACAAACCAGAAACACAGCAAAGTGGAGGGACAGCTACACTGTCCAGGAGGAACAATGCTCAGGGAGGGAAGTAATTAAGAAAGCCAAAGCTCAGATGGAGATAAAACTGGCAATGGATGTGAAAAGCAGTGAGAAGGACTTTTATAGCTACAATGACAGACAAAGGAAGATTTCTTCACCAAAAGGGTTGTCAAGCATTGGAACAGGCTGCCCAGGAAAGTGGCTGAGTCGTTATCCCCGGAGGTATTTAAAAGACGGGTAGGCATGGTGCTGAGGGACACGGTTTAGTGGTAAATTGGCAGTGCTAGGGTAACGGTTGGACTTGATCTTAAAGGTCTCTTCCAACCAAAACGATTATGATTAAGGAAAATGTAGGTCTGCTGCTGAATGGAGCATGGAACCCAACATCAAAGAGGCTGAGGTACTCCAGGTCTTGTTATCATAAATGTTCACATCAGAAGCGTTAGCAAAAAAACAGAAGCAGCAATGTGAAGAACTTCTGAACTTCTAAGTTAAAATTGCTAGTAGCAGAAGAAACAAGCTTTATCACAGTAGACAGGCATTAGCCATAACATAGGAGAATGACAAGGAGAAAGAAACAAGTCATCATCAATATTATATTATTATACTTCAGCCATTTACCAAAATACTAAAAAAGGTAATGGGACCACTTAGAAAAAGCATGCAGGCATTACAATAGTCTGAACTGGACAAATTAAATAAATATGCACGCTCTAGGGAATATTTGGAGATGCTGTATATCCTTAGTCTTTTCTGATTGCTCCTGAATTCTTATCAGTAGTTACAACTTTTTTTTTTTTTTTAATACAGTAAATTCCACAGATAAAATGAGTTTCAGTGTATTTTTTCAGGAAACTTCTCACAAGCATCAAAACGTTGCAGAAAATCTCAATTCTTTTTAGTCATTTTTTCCTTATAGAAAAAAACTACTGTACTGTGAACTTTTAATGCTTGCCCTAGGCCTTCCTCAACTGTCTGGAAAAAAATAAATCCTTAAACAAGAATCTTTATGCCACTAAAGTCTACAAGGTTCTGCTCTAGTGGATAAAATAAGTCAAGAAATTCTCCAAAGACCTAATTACAATTACAACTACTACTACTGTATATATCTGAACAAGTGAACTGACTGAAGCACAAGTGATGCTACGTAAAAGAAAGTGTCTCCTTAAGCTATGTACGCCTCAGATTTCACTTCTTTTTCCTATTGAAGCATTACTATTTAAATTAGTATGCATCATACATGTGGTCCAAGTTCATTTCCTTATTTAACAACTTTTTTTAAGAGGCTTAGAAGATAAAAGAACAGATAAAGCTTTTAAGGACCATAACATCAGATGGGTATTGTTAACTATCTAGACAAACATGCAGCATTAGAACAGTAACCTAGCAAATTATATTGTCCACTTCCTAAAATTACAAAGCAATGCAAGAAATTAGCCCCACTTTTCCGGAAACTCAGAAAGACTACTTGTGGTATGTCTATTCTATTTGGAATGCGAGTTTAATATTCCAAACCAGAATACAGAACTTGACAGTTCTCTCTTGATAAATCATAGAATGGTTTAGGTTGGAAAGGACCTTGAAGATCATCGAGTTCCAACCCCCCTGCCATAGGCAGGGACACCTCCCACCAGACCAGGCTGCCCAAGGCCACGTCCAGCCTGGCCTTGAACACCTCCAGGGATGGGGCCTCAACAACCTCTCGGGGCAACCTGTGCCAGTGCCTCACCACCCTCAAAGTGAAAAACTTCTTCCTAATGTTTAATCTAAACCTGCCCTCTTCCAGTTTGAAGCCATTCCCCCTTGTCCTGTCACTACATGCCCTAGTAAAAAGTCCTTCCCCAGCTCTCCTGTCGGCCCCCTTTAGGTACTGGAAGGCCGCAATAAGATCTCCCTGGAGATTAAACTAGATTAATTTACAGAGACTTTGTCTTTGGATTAATTTTGCACCCTAGAAAAGCATTTTCTTGCCGTTTGTCATTGTTATTTGATAAAACATAAGTATCATATGGATATCCTAAGAACTGACCATACATAAGTTTGTAGAAACTCCAAAAGCAGAAAGGCCCCCAGGCTCTCAAACACCTGGTGGATTGTGACTTTTGCTAGAAGTAACAGAAGTTTTTATCTATAATGATTTCCCCTTAACACAGAAGGCACTTTATGTCAACTGGGTAAAGAGATATTAATGTTTTGCAATGCATTAATTTGTTGAGTGTATTTACACCACAAGATGAAGGATTTAGGTGAGACGTTAGCAGAACATAACAATCTCATACCAAGGATTACAAGAATGTACACACGAAGTTATTGTGGTCCTCAGTAACAAGTGACCACTAGTTCACAACTACATAGTGCCTACCAGAAGGAGGCCTCACTCTTGGTTTGTCCATAGCTACTCCTTATATCAAAAGTTTAAAAAGAAGGAAAGTCCATTAAAACTGATTTAGTACATAAATGAATACAAACAGATGGATTACGTTTGAAAAAAGCCAAGGAGTTACAATCTGCTGAAAATATGCAAAACTTACTTGCTCAAGATCAAATCTAGCAGAAGAAAAGGATTCAACTACAGAGGGTGTTTTAACTGTGCCAAACACTTTCACAACAGCCTCTTCTCCTCCTACTAAATAACAGCAGTAACAATAACAACAAAATCAAGGCAAGTCTGCTGTCTGCTTCTGAGTCCTAGACGGTACTCAAAGAACACAGGTATTTTTGCACTCACATATAAAGAGCAAACAAAGTAATGTAGATTCTGGAAAATATAACGCAGATAATATTTCTCAGGATAAATAAGTAAGGAGTTTATACAATTTACACCACTGTTCCATACCCATAGAGAATTATTTGCAGGAGTAAGATACGTACACGTGTATATAGCCCTAACCAGAGGATTATGTGTCAATAATAATTAGCAGTAGTTTGCACAAGCAGTCTCAATACCTCCATTACTCTGATTGCTGTAACTACTTCAGTACTTAAAAATAAAGTTAGAAATGTTCTAATCTTTGACAGTTTCCTAAACCAGTGAGAATTGGGTATCTGGAGCTTTGTTGTAACTACAAATGAATTGAGTTCATACTGAAGAAAAAATTATTCTCAATCCAAATTAAAATTATTTTGCGACTAAATATGCCACCTGAACAATCTAGATTGGGAACCATGTGAATAAAGCATTTCACTGAATGTTCCTAAAACAGGACCTCATTTCAATGAGGTAAATTAGCAAATATTTGGGTGGGGCGGGGGGAGGAAAGTTAGGACAATTCAGGCCAAATAAGAATCATCCCTTCGGTAAAGGCAGAGATGCACTGAAAACAAAAAAAAAACAAAACCAAAACAAAACAAAAGGAACCCTTTCCCCAGCCAGCTTCTCAGGTTTCTGTACAGTATAGGCTTGCACTACAAGGCTTCCACCTAGCTCTGCATGCCACTAACATAAAATGTAAATGCATGAATCCTAGACAGCTGTTTTGCAGCTGAATGAGGCAGCACTGTGGACTTGCAGCAGAGAAGGTCAAATGTACACCGGGCTATGGAAAAGTGTAATAAGCAGGTTAAAGGAAGTGATTCTTCTATTCTACTGGCACTTCCAAAACCACATCTGGAGTTCTGCGTCCAGGCTGGGGTCTCCAGTATGACAGATATAGATACATTGGAGTGAGTCCAGCAGGTGGATACCGAGATGATGAGGCAGCTGGAGCACATGACAAGCAGAAGATGAGAGAAATTAGTTTGCTCAGCTGTAAGAAGAGAAGGCTCCGCAAAGACCTAATTCTCTCTATGAAGTAATGGGAAGATTTAGAGAAGACAGAACTAAATTTTCATCAGAGGCGCACAGTGAAAGAAGAAGGGGTGATGGAAAAAAGTTGGAACTTAGGAAACTTTATTCAGTTATTTGTTTTCCCACCACAAGTGTAATCAAGCACTGGAAAACAGACCCAAAGTGGTTGAACAAGGCCCTATGCAACCTGCTCTAACTTGATCATACTTTGAGCAGAAAGTTAAACTACATAATATCTGGAAGTCCAACCAACATATTTCCATGAATTTAGACATGGATAGCCAGCAACATAGTATTGATATTGTACAGAAAGTATTGAAATAAAAACTTCATTAATTAACCTGGATTCTGTCTTTGCAGATAGGGGAACTTAGACCATCAGAAGATGCACTGCATGTCTGTATATTTGAAATTTTGGCACCACAAGTCTTGTGATTCTTTCATAACCAGTGCTTTTAAGTCAAGATTTTTCTTCAGTTGTCCCTTCGTTCTTTAAGTTATCAAAATAATGGACATGGGTAAAGCATTAACTATTATAATCATACATCATGTAGCCATTATATTAAAGGCTAAAGGACAGAATACCCATTTATTTCTACAGAATACAACATTAATGTAGAAAATATAAAACTATTGTACCTTGAAACTCAAGGGATTTGCCCTCTGTATGAAGATATACAGATAAATCTCAGAATTCCTCTCTCCTTAACTAGCACTCAATAAACATGGATAAAATGTAGTCAGCTAGATTGTTTTTCATCTCCTTGTCAAAATAATTACAACACCCAGTTATACCCATGCAAAAACATTGAAAAGAACAAGCGTTACTGAAATCATAATATGAAAATATGTATCATTAATATTATGTCATATAGTCCAACGTTCCTGGCACTGAGAAAAGTCAATGGTCAAATTATCATCACTATCCTTTCTTAAAATCTTAAGTACAGCTTTTTGCTGTGAAGTGAAGATCTTTCACATATGATTCAGTAACATCCTCACCCCTGAATTCAGTGCTTCACTCTTACAGAATTACGTACAGAAACTCATTCTAGACCTGAAACAATGACAATTTCATGTGTTCCTGGAACTGTGACATACACACAGTAGTTTCTTTTCTGCTTTTGGTTCATGCCACAAAAATGTACCATCTTCAGTATTAGAAGAGTTATTGCAATTCATATTTTATTTCTCACATTTGCCCACCAAAACTGGAAATATCACTTTTTATCCCACCCCTGGTATTACTCAATCACTCCAAAGAAATACATGAATCTCTTACAAATATTCTCCCTGAAAATTCAATGATAACTGTTGAAGAGCAACAGGCCATCAGCCGTATCTTTAGGAACTCAAACGGAAGGAAAATAAAAGCAAGCAATTGGAAGTATTTTTCATTCTAATACACTTTCTAGAAAGCATTTGCCCTCTAGCTCCTATCACCTTCATAGCTGTTTAAATACATACTTGAGGACAGACTTTCATCACAATATTTGGACATTGCTAGTCAAAGTCTGTTTCAAGTAGTTACAATAGAGTAGATTTCCAAATTCAGACATCCACATTTGAAAATGTAAGCCTTGGATTTATGAAGAAGTAAATGTGCTGAAATATCTCACGACTATTCCTATTCTTGACAAGTCTTCACCCAGATGTGTTGGCATACTTACTAATTATAAAAGAACTGGTGATTTCTTTACGGAAAAAAAGGAATAATTCCCGTTAATTTAAAATGAGTAGTTAAATATATTGTAGTAAGAGTTTTCTAATAAAGTAAATTTGGTATGAAAATTATGTTTTAAAGTAGTTATTCCTCCATCACACTGAAACTGAAAGTCCTTATGATTACATGATAAAATAAGCCAGCTACTGGCAATAGACAGATCAGTGAGCCACAGCTGTATGGTAAACAGTGGTATTTCCAAGTGACGTTAATATTCTCTAGAGACACAATGTGACATTCTAGGCATCTGTTTTCCCTGTACACTTCCTATGGTGCAGCTAATTATGGCTCCCAGACAGCTACTTGGAAAGATGGCATTAAACTCATTAGAAAAACTTAGCTGCTTAAAATGAAATTCTTAAATTCCTTCCTAAAAAAGCCATACTCTGACATCAACCACAATGGATGATGAAAAATGTAATGTAAGCATTTAAGTGAGCTTCATGAGTTCTGTCAGCTCATCAAAAGTCTCGGCCTTTGCATCACAGCATCATTAAGGCATCAGCCAGATTCCAGCACAACATGAATGTAGACATGTCCATTCAGGTCTTGATTTTAACATATTTTTCAGTATCACACCTATTTGTTGTGCATCAACCAACAAGCAAGTTTTTTAAAAGAGGAAAAATATTTTCTAGTTATCCATATATCTCAACCACATTGAGAGTTGAGTTGGCAAGTTACAAACTGGAGGATGATAGTTACCAGTGACCAAGACCTAAATAATTCTGGAAACATTAATCCAATTTCCTGCCACAGAACAAAACAAAGTTAACTACAACACGAGAAATAGAAAGAAAAGAAATAAAATTGGGAGAAAGAAAAAATAAGAATATGTATAAGGTTTTGCACGCATTACTCACCAAAAACAGAGTTCTGAAGTTGTTCAGATCGCCAAAGAATTCTTCAATGCTTATTGCTTTGGGATCAAAGGTGAAGTATTCTCCCAAATTTTCATACAATTTAGTCATGTTGTTGTGCATGTTGGACAATTTTTCATATTGCTCTCGGGCATTCTCAGCAAAGCTGTAAGGTTTTGTTAAGGAAAATGATGCAAATGTAATTCAGTAACAGTAAAAACAAAGTAAAGAAAACTCAGAACAAAGGTTACAACCGGAAAATTTGCTAGTGCTGTCTTCTTTCAAATATCACATTTTTATGTTATAATGATTACATGTCTGCAAGTCCATATCAACATAAGGTGGTGGCATACTTTTCCATTAAATGATCCTTTTCCAATGGTGAAGATTTGCCATTAATAGACTATACTACTGACTTCATAAATTTTCCAAATATCTTGCACATTTTTCTTCTAATAAATGATTTTGTAAAATACATTCTATGAAAAGGCATACCAAAAATTAGTTTGCTGTGAGACTCTGACAATAATGCCCCACTGCATTCAAATGATGTCATGTCCCCTGTATTATGTACATATATTTTATCTGTAAAATTTGCATTGTGTATAACTACCAATGACAAAATTATAGAGTATGACTTCTAATTTTCTTTGCCTTTTATTATAGATGTGTCTTCTTTGTGGATTCTTTAATGCCTTATAGCTCAGCTCATGCCTCAAGCTTCGTCTACTAGGTACACTTATTTGGGGTGCTCTCTCCTCTTAACTATGCAATTTCACAGAACTAATAATAATGGAATATCCACCCACCTGCCCCAGTTAACTGACAAACAGCTTTGAAAAGTTATTAGTAAGAAAAACACCATGGAACAACACAAGTCTTTTTTTCCCCATTAAGAAGTATGGAAGTCTAGAAATGAAACTGAGTGCCTTCCATCCCAGCAGTCATCATGGAAAGTTTGGTATAATCCTTTTAAATAGGAAAATGTGGCATTTCCCCTATGAGAAACAAATATTTTTAGAAAATTCATTTACAAATATAGGAAGGGTGCAAGCTATTAAGGGAGATACTAGTTTGCCTCAAAGCAAGTAAGCTTCAGTCCACTGTTTTCTTCTGCTGTGCTTGTTTATACACACAAAGTCACAAATCACTGTAAAAAAAAAAAACAGCTAGTACACGATTAAACTAGTTCTGCTGATACTGAATTGTAGCTGATGAAAGTGTTGTGCTGTACATATCAAAACCCAAGAACAAAAGACACAAGTTATTCCCTGAACTACAAAAACCATGCAGCCTGGCTCCCTGTGGCTTTTACTTGTAACGACTCTTTTCCATGTGGATTCTGATTCTTAATAGAGCAGAGCTCATGCTTCAACCTTTCCCCATACTTTAGTCTCTAATTTGAGACTCTGCCTAGCATCACATTTCTAATTACTCGGTATCTTTGAGATCTCTATCTCTCTGCACAATAACAAACAACCTGGAAACTAATTAGGGGAAGAGACATATAAATTATAGAAACCATTTCTTTTTGAGATTAGACTAAATCCAAAAATAATTCTTCAGAAAATAGTCAACAAATTGCAGAATAAAGAAAGAAATTCAGGTGGATAGTTTATTCATAACATTTCCATAGTGTTTGGATACTGCTGAGTGCTTAAGCCTATCACTTCACAAGCTATATGCAAGAGTAACAACGCTGAAAATATCTTCCACCAGAAAGAGACCTAATATTTCACTTGGATTTTCCTGTTCTAACTAATGGGAGGGTATGTAAATAGTAATTTAAAATTTGGTTTTTACACGTATGAGGAAAACTTATACAATGTAAATTTTCCTCCTAAGAAACTTATTTTCCAAGTAACCCTCTATTCTTCATTAACACCTCAGTAGCATAAAAGGAAAGCTGTATTCCTTTGTTAGCTTATAACGTTCATTTAGAATGGCAAAAAAAGAAACCAACAATGTGATGGATCTTAATATACAAATACCAAGATTTTGAAACAGTAACATCTACCTATATAGTTTCATAGCAGTGCAAACATTGTCGCAATACTTATATTTGCAGTTTATTGAAATGAAGCATAACCTGCTTGGTTAGAATTTCAAGCTTGGACTGCTGAATCACTCATCTTAATACAAGACAAACTTGGTATACTTCAGTCTTCAATGACATTTAACTGTACGAAAGGAAATGAAAGTTTAATGGCAAGAATACATTAAATAGGTAATAATGGCACCTTACTGAATTATTGAGCACAGTCTAAAAATTTTAGAAAAACATGAATTGCCTTAGAGTCAGCATACTACTGTGTTGAACAACTCCCCAAAAACACTAAGAAAAAGAAATATAAAGGTATATAATTATACAAATTGTATGTGTGGTTCCTTTAAAAACAGCCTCATAGAATATAACATAAAACCAAATTAAAATAGTAAAAATGACTGAAAAGTCTGAAATAAAGAAAAAAAAAGAAAAAACCTTTGAACATTCCAGATTTGAAATTAATTCTTTGAGACAAAGCTCCCAGAGTCAAATTCTCCATTCAGGTTGCACATTCAACATAAGAAATAACAACAGTAAGCACTAACAAGAAAAAACAATACTGCTACTTAAACTAGAACATATTTTAAAGTAACACTGCAGAAACATATTAAATAAATAATAATGTTGAAATTACAACATAAGTACCAAACTGCAAAGAAAAACCACCATTAACAGATGGCTTGTAAGACAAAAGAATAACAGTAAGATATATGAATATGATGAGCAAAGAGAGAACAGTATTTTCATCATACTTAATTTTGAAGAAAACAACTCAGTGCTGTAGAGACAATAGTTTTCAGTCATCTACCATGTCACATTAACAAAGCTACTCTGCGTCACACTCTATATGCTTCACACAATCTTCATACGTACAAAATATTAGTAACTTGAACCATCACCTTGAAACGTACTACTTCAAGTCATTGCAAAGACTTAGTCAATAGTCATTTCAGAGAAGCAAAGCCATAGTCGCCTACACTATTTCATGAAAAAAAAAACATTCTTGAGAAACCTAAGCTATCAAAACTTTGCGTAATAGAAATTACTAATTCCAGCAATTTTCATTAATATAGATTGAAGCTTTAATCAGTGGTCATTTAAAAACTGTAAATAAAGTTTCATTCTTACTATACTGAACCAAAACAAACAAAAAAAATCACAGAACTATCAAATATAAAGATGCTTGTTCAACTAAGAAAAACTACTTTACTCACAAGCTTGGTTTTCCACATACACACATTTTTCAGGTTCTTTCATAATCATAAGAATATTCTAAGCCAAGACTTTACTGTAAATACTATTATTTGAAAAATTAAAAAAACCCACACCCAAAAAACCAGTTGGAAACATTTTTCCATATTCAGTACCACACCTATCTCCTAAAGTTCCACGTAAATCAAAAAAAATGAGTTTGTAAATTTGAATATATGGAGAATTATTGCTTAACTAAGATTATGAAATACACCACTGCAACAATAACAGAACAACATCTAATCACCATGTAGGCAACTCTATATCTATAATTCTTACTGAAGTTTTGAAATACCTATTTTTAGTGGTTACGAGGTAAAGGAAAGTTTATACCCTTTGATCCATTTCCTTTTTTCATTTTAGTACTACTGCAGATGGCAACTACTCAAAATTGCCCTGATATTTGCAAAGTGTCGAGTTTGAATTTTTCAGGTGCTATTGCCGTTTAAAATTTACAGGTGTCTTCCAACAGCGCTATCCTATTTCATTGGTTTCAACACATCACCCTGAGATTAATAAATAAATCAATCACTGTTCAGTAACTGGTACCAAAAAGTTAACAATGTATGCTTTACCATGCAATCCAGTAAAATTCTCTGTATGCCATGTCACTAAAGAACTCTGAAGAAAATTAAAATGCAAACAAATAGCAAAGGAAAACCTCATGTCTTTTAAACTACAAAGATACAGGTAAATGCAGACCATTAACTTCCATTATGCTCATTACTTTATTAACTTTTGTTGCCAATTTCAGTTATTTACTAATTTTATTTTTTCCTGTCTTCTTCCTGTTAAAAGAGCTGCTGGAGAACTTCCACACTTTTTTTTTTCTCCCCTTCTTCCCCCCCCCCAAAAGAATTTTGTTCCTGTGTTTGGGTTACAGCTGCCAATCTAAATTCCCATCCAGTTCTGTGGTTTGCTTGACAATCACCACCACCAGGAAGGGAAAAAAAATTTTTAAGTACCCAGATGGACAAGGATTTCTGCAGTGAGAAAATTAAGTGTAGTGTCATTATCAGAATACAAGTAAATATTAGTACGGCTGTATAAAGCCAGCTGTAATGACTGAAAATATCTTTTCTGTATGTCAACAGTTTTTTACACTTTGAAATGTGACCACATGGCTACAGTTTCCTGGCATTTCAGTGCAATGCTTAAATTAATTCACTTCATTAAGCAAGCAGTGGATACAAATGTTACCATGACACTATGCTACCACGTTATGTCAGAGATAACGAATCACTAATTACCATCAATAGCAGAATTAAATTCTGTATGTCCATATTAGGACCACTAACATGGTAATTCCATGCTTTCTCCTGGTTTCTTCCATGTAAACAGATGAGAAAAAAAGATCAGAAAAATCAAGGTTTAAGACCCCAAATCTGCTGGAGGGAAAGTCATCACTTCTAAAACAACATCTGCTATAAATTTTACATCAATATACCAATAACTTAAATAATAGAGTTAATAAAGTACCTGAACACACAAAACTCACTTGCCCAAAGGCAGGACCTATTACTGTCAGCATTTACAAAGAAAATGAAAGCCAACACTGACAGCTTTGCATTCATCAACAATAAATATACCACAGTAGAAAGAACATTGGTAATTTAACTATAATTGTAAAAAATGCACTGGTGTTCCAGCAGCTAAGGAGGTCCCTCTCCAGGGCATACAGTCACTATAAAAATGGAATTTAAGGGATGCTGACCACAGGTCTGGAAACAGTAAAACAGACCACAGAGTTCATTCTTTGATACCTCCAGAAGAAGAAAAAATGTAAGACAAAAAGGAGGTACCTGCCAGAAAGTTCTTAACATTTTCCAAAAGCATTTCAGAGACTGAATAGAAGTTCTGTTGACACGTCCTTCCAGCTACTGCTTACAGGAAGCTGAAAACAGGAGAAAGCAGCATTCCATTGGGAGAGTTTTTCATGTAATGCTTGATTCTCAGAAGTTTGTGCTGACACAAAAAGATTCATTTAAGAAAGAGGCAGCTGGCATTATGCTACAGATGGATTAACTCCTAATAGAGAGCAAAAACACAAGGACAAAAGAAAACAAAAGGCCCACTGAGACTAGAGGTGGAAGATGTTCTCATTTATAAATACACTCAACCTAAAGGGAAAGAATCAATGGATTTAGCATATTATATAAATTAGCACTATAATAACGAGGTAAAAAATAATCAGCTTGGGATTTTCTAGGAGTCTGGAAAGCAAAGTAAGCTTTATTTATTTAAATATCTGATCTACTTATTTTTCAGTTAACTTCAGTTTTACTGAATCTATCAAGGTTTCTTCTTCTACTCTACGCACTGATTGATCCTAATATTCATTCCAGACAAACTGTTCTCAAAAGACAGCACAGCATCATTAAAGAAACAAAAACATGGCTTCATTATAAATCTCTATATGATTTCCTTTAAATTTGTCCACACCAGTCTTTCTAGGTGCATTTCTGTTTGCTTCTACAGTTAGATTTTATAAGACACACTAGCTTTAGATAAAATCATAATATATACTTCACCACAGGAAAGCTAATAATCCATTTACTATTTCCAATGTAAATAACTTTTTTCTTAAAATAATGCATTTTTGAAAACTGTGCCGTGTTTGGTAACTTTAAGTTGCAGATTGATAAGTCTGCATTGAGAAGTGCAAAATGTCTATGAACTATATCCTTGTGCAATGATAAAGCTCTGAGCATTCATAATCCTAAATACTGCAAGACGGAAAAATATATGTCAACGTGTATTCTTTCATGCTTTACTAAATACTCAATTTGAAATAACTTATTATTCTGTTAGCTATTCCAAACTCTTGAGTACTCATTTACTGTTCTGAAAATTGACAATTTCCATCAGAATGTTCTGTGTCTCAGATAATACAGTTTAATTAAAACTGGCTTATTAAAATTTCCATGACAAATTATATGTTTGAATGTTTCTCTCCTGTCCTGAGCTGAACTACGGAATTACTGTCAGCAGTGCTTGAAGCAGGAAGGAATGTAGCCACATATCATAATGCCACCTTATTATTCCGGAGATACACGCACACACTACAGCTCTTCAACGGGACAGATATTCCAGTTCTATCTGGACCAAGTAACATACCAACAGATGATGTTTTGATAAAATTACAACTTCTTCATTAATCCAACACAGAGTACATACATTTTAACAGTATAAACCCAGTCTATTATCTCTACTGCGTATTCTTCTATTTGGAAAGAACAGAAGTGAATGTTACTTCCATTAACTAATTGTCAGTCAGCTCAATCCATAACATGTTACTGCAGACACTGTGGGAAAATTAATAAATGTGCTGAAAAATTGCCTATTCAAAAAGCTTGAAAGTAAAATTGTTGAAGCCCAAAATGACATAGTTGGGGGAGAACTAATTAGGCAGAATTCTGTAAATAATCACACAACAGCTGATTTTTGTTTGTATGCCTTTACGATATATTAGATAAAGCATACAACAGTGGGATTAAAAATCATTTGTGACACCACTCACCATAAATGTTACATTTTACTAATATCAATGTGTGGATTACCAGATCTGCTTGCAAATTAACCTTACTTCTAGGTGGCACTTGACATTCTCAGCAGTAAGAAATGAGCAACAAAAGGAAATTAAGTCTACAGTACAGCAGTCAAGAAATCGGAAAACAGTTAGAAAACACTGCTTCCACAGAGAGGTCCGCATTTATACCTAAAGGTACTTCAATGAAGATTAACAACCTAATTCATATCCGGCCTTCTATATTTCTGAGTCTGAATGAAGCACTGAGTAGCAGCTAAGTTGAGCTTATATTAGTGACTGAGCACTGGCACAGGTTGTCCAGAGAGGTTATGGAATTTTGGAGATACTCGAAAGCCATCTGGACACAGTTCTGCGAGTCTGCTCTAGATTGAGTATGGGAGTTGGACAAGATGACCTCCAAAGGTCCCTTCCAACCTCAACCATTCTGTGATTCTGGGAAATCTAAATGAACAAGGCTTTGGTTACTCTGTTTATACATAATTTCAACTTCAATATATATAAGGTCAAATAATTTCTTTCCCTCTAAGCTGGATATATAATGCAATTTCATTCCATTAAAAAATATCCCAAATTTACAAATAAGTTCCACATACTGTACTTTACCCAAATATAGCTTTTCCCACTCCAAGCAAGCCAAAATTAAATCAAATTATGAGAACTGATGAAGAGAAACGTGAAAAACTAAGAACAAACCAGTTGTCAGAATCCTTACTATGAACTATAAACATCCAGTTTTAAAATTACCTTGCTGAATAGTTCATTACTTCAACAAATCAAATGGTCTTTATTATTTAAACTTGGTTGTCAATAAAATGGATTATTCTCATCATCAGAATTTCACAAGACACTAACAATTCAGCTAAAGCAAGTATAAGGACCAAATAATTTATCTGCACTGGGTTTGATTTAGCCTTCTATCTGCACTTAAGCCACCTCGTTGTCTGACTTCACAGAAAAGAACCAAACCCATGCTTCACACTCATCTGTGAAAATAACGTAAACCCTTGGCATGATCACCTGAAATTAAAACCGTAAGTAGACTGCTTGCTAGTCTATTGCCATACACTGTAAATAGAGCAAGCCACTTCCCCCTCCACACACAGGTACACTTATCTACTTCTAATATTAAAGAAATACGCTTCAACAAGAACACAAATATTTTTTGTAATGATTTCCAAATAACTACCACTAAGTGTGAAAATTTACTAAAAATATTTCAACCATAGAAATTGCATTCTGTCATTTCAAAACTCTTGCATACCATTTCAGAGCAGGATTCTGGATCAAGGAACTGCCAAGGTAGGCCAAAAAATATCAGAGTCATATAATGGTGTGGGTTGGAAGGGACCTTAAAGATTATCTTGTTCCAACCCCCGTGTTGGGCAGGGACACCTTCCACCAGCCTAGGTCGCTCAAAGCCCCATCCAACCTGGCCTTGAACACCTCCAGGGATGGGACAGCCACAGCTTCTCTGGGCAACCTGCGCCAGGGGCTCACCACCCTCACAGGCAAGAATTTCTTCCTGATATCTAATCTAAATCTCCCCTCTTCCAGTTTGAAGCCATTACCCCTCGTCCTATCTAACATGTTCTATATAGCCAGAAGAGAAAGTTTGATTCAATAGTGTCATCATCTTTAATGAAGGATGTACCAGTGTTCTTCATTTCAAGTCTCCAGGCTCATTCATAAGAGAGCATTCTTTGAATTGAACTGGAGAAACACAAACATAACTTATTAGCCGAAGACAGAAATTCAGCTTTAATAAAAGTAAGTCATTTACACTGATAGCTTTATTTTCACCTGCTATCAGTATGTAAACAGATGCTAACAATTTTATCATTCACAATACGTACATAATGTATCTCTGTGACTACACAAGACAAGACTTCTGGAGCATACACAGATAATTATGAATCACAATTACATACCTAATCTTTTCTTCCTGTTGAAAGGCTTTGCAAAATAAAAAATATAAAATTTCAGAAATCTTCATTACAATACACTTCACCTACCCAAATTAGAAGCCAAAGAAACCAAGACCCATAGAAGGTGCCCCCATTTTATTTGTTTACGCAAAATCATGTACTTCTGAAGAGCTTAAAGATTCACTAATAAAATAGCCATAAAAAGCTCAGTGTGAGAATTTCTTTCTCATTACAAAGCAAATTACCTCATCATTCAGCATCTGACAGAATAGCCCAGAAAAAAAACACAAAAGAACAGTTACTTCTCAGTTATCACACAGCAAGGAGGTCTATTCCTCTCCCTAGCCTTCATTATGTTAGTACCTGAAGAAGTCATTAACTATCACAATTATTTAACACAACTGCATTCACTGTGTACAGATATCAGTTCAGTGTTTGTGTTCATGAAAACGAAGCACAGAAAGATCACAACCATCTGATAACAATGCTAGCTGTGAGCTCCTTCTCCTTAAATTGCCCAATCACGCTTAAGTTCATGTTAATTAAGATGAGGCTTTCCGACTTGACCCTAAATGGCCATAAAACTTTCATCTTGACAAACACAAGAAAAATCACCAATGTACTCCTAGCTCTAAGCAATTATATCAATTCCTAATTTTCATGCATTCAAACTTCTCAATAATGAAAAGACCATTTCCATTGATTCTACATACACCACTTTGCTATGCACAAGAGAAAGCTTATGTCAACATAATTTCAACATTGCCTTTTTTATTTATACATCTGTTAATCAGGACACAAAGATCAGCGCTTATTTCTCTGAAAGTCCCATAGGAACTCTCTAGGCAAAAACTGATAAACAAGGGCCTATTTTATAAAATATTCAGTCAAAGGAACAAAGCTCCACAGGCTGTTTCTTAAATTGGTTTATATTGGAAAAAGCTGCTCAAAGACTTACAATGCCGATTTAGGAATTTCCTGTGGTAGCGTGAAGAAGAAAACTTTAAAAGTAAATAAGAGCACTTGGCTCCTCAAACAGAACACATAAAAGGCAGCACTTATAAAGCCACAGGCTAGAGAGAAGGGAGGATCTTGTCTATCTTAACTAACAATACTTAAAAAAAATAAAACTCCAAAATTAGAGCAAGGTATTAACCTAAATTAGCTTTAACCCACTAATTTTTCTTCCTTATTCAGAGAAAAAGACAGTTGATGACCTCGGAAGTTAAAGGTTTTCCCCAATAATTGTAACAAGGAAATAATCTCTAAAGTCCACACTCCCATTTTTAACAGATGACAGCAAGATCAAAACAATTTCTAAAAGCTCTGGAACTCCTGAGAGCAAAACAAACCTTTCATCCTGACAAAAACAAAGCTTTATTTCCACTGATGAAGTCACCAGAATTTTGAAACTGCATTTGCAAAAACACGCTGAGAGGAAATGAGTTTACTGACAGTGCCTGACAGGTGAAAAACATCCTTTTAAGAGAATGGCAAAGTGCCATTCAGGAATGAAAGAGGGGGACTATTTAGCTTCATTTGCTCTGAAATGGAAGTTGTGAGAGCTGTTAAAAATAAGGAAAACAGACGATTATACCAGATGAAGAATGAAATAGATACCGGTACAGGTATAACTTCAGCACCGGCACATATTGGTTACGCATTTCATCATCTTTCCTCACAGTTCCTAAGCCTGTTTAGGCGTCCAGCACATACTTCAAGGCGACGATGGCATGAAGAGGGGGTAACTGATGGCAAAAAGAGTCTTCTAAAATTACAGAAGAATGTAAAGAATTCTCCAGTTTACTATCCCAGCTTGGTAATGCTTTACAGGTTATTTTCCTATACTTGTCCTAAATTCATAGATCTTTGATCAGCTCCTTCACAGTCATGGATCACATTTTTGCCTGGAATCCCATACTAAGAAATCTGAAAAGCAGCCACTCCCTATATACTTTATGCAGGTGCTTTTCCAGCACCTTTCACAACAGAAATCATCTAATTCTTAACTTCATTCACATCTGTGGTATTTTGGTTTAAAAAAAAATTTGAAACAGTACAAAGTGATATTTGCAGCTTTTTCAAACTCAAATCTAACTCATTTCTTGAGGTGGCAAACAATTACTTATAATCACTATTCATGCATTAATTAGAAAGCAACACAGAAGACATGATAGTCACGAATATATCAAACAGAAAATGTTGCAAGAGTAATGGATTTCTAGCATAACTTCCCTGGAGAACAATTAGATAAAAATCTGTTTAGATGAATAAAAACAAGAAAGAAAACAACTAAAATACAGCTATTACCAAAAAAAATGATTCTGCAAAATTTGTTTTGCATATTACATTCAAATTAATTAAAAGTGACTGTTTCAAATAACACAAAGCATTGACAAATAATGTTCTAACAGCAATAAAAAAAATTAGTTGTTGATACCTATTTCAGCAATGCCCCGGTAAGGTAGCCACTCCTACAAATATATTAGCTTTGGAACAGACAATGAGATGCCTTACACAATAATTACAGCTTTGTGTGCCCTAAATCTTTCAGAGAAACTGCAACCACATTCACTTTCTCTTTGATCATGCAGTTCCTCCTCACTTCATCTGGATTTAATTAAGAGAGGTATGTTTGAGGTGTCAGTTGTACCCTGTTTTAACAAGCTTCAATCAGGAGATCTGATGGTTACTTCATCTAGATAAAATTTTTTGGTAAAGTGTCGGGAAGGAAAAGAGAAGTGACTCCTTATATTTCTAGGTTTCCTTTAATGCAGCAAGTGTCAGAAGTCCTCATTTGCTTGTTTTTAGAAATCTGAAGAAGTTCAGATCATATAATAATCATAATCTTTCAAGAGCCTAGATGTTCAAAATCATGGAGGAAAAGGAATGATTTTACATCACCTGATAAAAAGGCATAGAATATATTTATTCAAATTGAGATTTGTTTAGTGCAAACAACTGTTGAAGTGTTCACAAATTCAGGCACAGGAGAAAATGAGAGTAAAAGACTACGCTCTAAAAATGAGAGTCTATTTTGCACCTCAATAGTATTTTTGAATCCCAGTTGCATACCTAAAACCACACATCATATATGATTTGAGCAAAACAGTCCATATCCTTTCTGTCCTCTTTTCTCTCCAGATATTAATACCAAAAATATGTAACCATAACTTATTGCGCAATTACTTGCTAGGAACTCACCACTGTATGCATGCAAATAGCCTTGCCCCAAATGACTGGGATTAAAACAAGAAAAAGTCAGGAAATTGAAGTAATTCCGCAAATTCCTCTTCTGGGTAACAAACGCTTAAAGATACTTCTTAAACAAAAGTTCTGGCCAGACAGAAAAGCAAAGAGCATAATCATAGGGCAATCAGGATCTGAAATGAAGGTTTCTTTTTTTTTTTTTTCTTTTGGGGGAGTAGAGAAGGCTAGAGGGCAAAAAGCGGTTCTATCAACGCCAAAATTTTTGATAAAGCAATGTCTCATCACAGTTTGATTTTGATAGCTAATGCTGCAGCTTCAAGGCTTTATAGAGTCCACTCTCCCTTTAATTTCAGATTTTAAAATAAGCATACAGCAATTAGAAAATGGATCTCTAATGAATTACCATTCTGGTAGTGCACAATTCTATACAAAAATATCTTTCAGTGATCTGGACAACTTGGTTTAATACAAATTTAAGGATGAAAGCACAGTTTCCCTCAGGCAATTATTCGCAATCAAGAAGCCTTTAGATTTCCATGTATTTAAGTAGATTTTTGTTCATAGAATTTTATTCTTTAGAATTTCCTAAACAAGCAGGCTTTCCCGCCTGTATAGTTTTTCTTATGTCTGTGTAGATTACTGTCAAAAAATTATCTCGCTAGTTAGCCAATTTATACTCTAAAAAATGCATTTAAGCAATGGTTTTATACTTTTCTTCTTTCTCATATAAAATCCTCTCTCAATCTTATTCAGCACTAGCTTTGCAACCCAATTCTAGATGCAGTCTTCAAGGTGCAGAATAGAACGGAGCTCCCTCATGTGGTACATCTACATAATCTCAGGGATTAAACAAACAAAATCCAACACAAATCTATAGTCAAATGTCCAGACTCAAACAGATAACCAATAGAAGTTTGTATTATATAATTTATAGAACATATGTTTTTCAATAAATAAAATTTAGAAAAATATGCTATTTGAAGTTCTTAATTGCCACACAGCTACCTGTCGCATATCATTACGCCTCCCCCTTGGTAACATTTTCCAATTTCTTCCTTTATTCATACTATAATGGAACCTACAGACACATTTCTGTTCACAGGATTTATAATATAGCCCAGTATGAAAGAAATCAATATAATCTTATGTCTCTTGCATCAGGGCTTTCCTTCTTAACAAGGAATGAAGATCCAAAGGTAGAAATACACTGTCGGAAAGAAAACTGATAATCTGCTTTGTGTAACACTATTTTCATTTACAATTTTCCACAGATGCTGTATTTTTAAATATTAACTTTATTAAAACTGTACCTTAGTCCAGACCAGTTAAAATTCAAAGGATCATTTTGCAAAGGGATGTCATTTCTTTTACTGATATCAAGTAGTTGTAAGAGAAATTATCATTATGCATTAAAACATGACACATTATTAGATGATTTTCAAGTTCAATCTAAGTAATGATTATACCTATATAATCCTACAGTTATCACCTGGAACACCAGGCATTTTTAGTTTGCTTTAAGAAAGATGAATCGAATCGGAAAAAAAAAGCAAAGAAAGAATGTATGATAATAAAGGAAGTGAAAAGCTCTTTAAAAAGTGTTATGTGTTGAATCTGGCAGAAAGACATTTTGCGGATGATTTAATTCTTTCTCTATACATAAGAATGAAGGCTGAACCCAGGACAGAGAAGAGCCCTTTAAAGGGCAACACTAAGGTAACAAAAAAATGAGTGTAAACTGACTGAAAATCCAGCTGAACTGGGTAAATTCACCATCTGGGAAGAAAACTTCTTCAAAAAAGCTGCTAAGGAACATAACCAAGGCCATATAAGCACAAAGTTTGAATTTAATTCACAGATTGAATATTTTATGAAAACTCATGTGAATTTTAATTAAGATGAGTTATTAACAATTTTTTTTCATGGTTTTTGGCTCTATACGGTTTTCCTTTTGCTCACCTCCCCTCCAAGCCCAGCCACATATCTTTTGGTGGCACCCGCCCCACCAACCTGAGAGTCCTACTTTCAACTCCATGTAAAACAATTTGCAAACTTGCCTTACTTCTTTGGTATATAGTATCTACATAAACATAACAAAAACCATGGAAGTCAACACAGTTAGAACACTGTCTCTACACAACAAATAAAGAACATACCCTTAGCAAAATTAAAAAGAACTGATTTTCTTCCATGAGGTGCTATGAACATATCTATACTGCATTTCCAACTGTGTTTACTTCTTGGTTTTTTACCTTATAAAACAGAGAAGATAGTATATAATCTCTCTTACCAAAAAAACTATGTCCTCATAAATGCATGTGCCACTACTGTTTTTCTCAAATGTAGTACAACATACTTTTCCAGAGTTACTCTTAGACTATTAGGTCTTGATCCGTGATAACTCTCCCAGACCCTTTGGTATTTCTCTCCCTTGTGTTTGCATTATCTACTGATTCACTATCCGAGAATTTAACCAATATGCTGTTTGCCTTTTGTTACAGACTCTTCCTGAAACTATTATATAAAAGTGGACTTCACACCAGTCCCTGAAGAACGTGACTGATACCTTACTCTACTAAATATATTGCTACTTATCATCATCCTTTGTTTATGCCCTTAAGGCAGTCTGCAGTCTGATCTTGTCTCAAAGCAAATCAACAATTTTCACATAACTGGTCAAGCACTGAAACAATGATTTACTAGTATCTCTCTGTTGGCTTATATCATATTTTGTTCAAAACAGAATATCTCATGATCAATTATGCAGGCCTGGTAGAATTCCTTTTTCATCAAGGAACATAAAGATATTAAAATACAGGAATATAAAAAAAGGGAATGAAGTCAGGCACAGAGCAAAAGCACAGAAAAGTATCATTAAAAACTCATATTAGGACAAAAATAAATATCTGGAATCTTGCCAGATGAGACTTGACCAATTTAAAGTTTTCCAAATTCCATTTCACCAAGCAACACGCAGACCGTATCAAATTAAACAATTAACATAAAATATCTCAACAGTATCTCTGTTATTTGATGGTATGTAATAAAAACAGACTAACAATTCTTTTGATGCACATAGTGCACCACAGAGGAAAATACACAATTTCAGCATACCTTAAGGAAAACGTCATACTTTGTGTGATTAAAAAAAAAAATCCCAACACACAAACCTACCCATATTTATTCCAGAAAGCTTCAGTATGCCTCATTGAACCTGAGAAAGAGGTAGTAAAACAAAGGAGATGGCTTTAGATTTGCAACCGCTATCATGTTCGCCCTGGTTCAAGATAAACCTGCTATTTCACATACCCTACAAGAAGCACTTGTAATTCCACACTGGCTGTTTAAATTTACAGATTTAATGCAGAAGGAGGACTGACAGTTTTTTCCACTACTATTTCTCACATAACTCTTAGTATCACATTTACTCAGAAGAAATAAAGCAGAGGGCATAAACATGAAGGCTAAAACTGTGCTCAAACCCCCTTCATTCCTGAACCCCCTTCTGTCAAAGGAACAGTTTATGGAAAATATACTTAATGTTATACTGTCTCTTAGCAGGAAGACTGGACTTGACCAAGCAGGAAGATACCGCAGTTTTTTTTCTACGAGGTTAAACTCATCTTTAATTGGAAAGTCTCTCTAATTCTACAAAGGTTGCAGCTTAATAACCACGGATGCTCAAAGCATGAATGAAAATAAAGTTTCATTTAAAAATGGATAGTGTAAAAACCTGTATAACAGTTCTGAAATTGTAAAATGTAATACTTCTTGAACTCCCATAAGGACTGTAACAGTATCAGGACAAATTGATTGATTTTTCAGCTCATTTAGGAAGAAGTTGATTTGGGAAAACTACTAGCAACACCATCATTTACTGTATTAAACAACAAACCAAACCCAACTGGTTTTCAGTCATGACCACAAAAGGAGACTCAATATATTAGGACAGTAGAATTGCCTTGTTTAAGCAATATAACTTTATAAGTTAACTTTGTACAAAGATCCACAGCTTCCATCTGCTGCATATTACTGAACACAATGGGAAAATGCGTTGCAGGTCTAGAATATTTACACGCAGCAGAAACAGCATATTTAAGCTTAGATTAATTCAGTGATGTCTGTTGACCTTCATGACAAAAATCTAGTCATACAAAATGTAACACCAGTCACGCAAATATTTCAAAACAATTGTAGTGGGGGATTAATTTTTTTTTTTTTCAGGGTGAAAAATTAGGTAAGTGAAAGGATTAGAAAATGCCACAAGGCCATACTGACATTTCTCAGTGGAAATGAAATTGAATAGCAACAGTTATATCATGACTGCCACTGAACAACAGGGCCTCCTAAAAAAAAAAAAAAAATTAAAAAAATTATAGCTTCTGGGATTGTCTCTGTGTGAGTGCTGCTGTAAGCTCAGGACTGAGATCTTCAGAATATGTTTCTGATATTGTGCCTTCTAATTGCAATAGGCCCTGGCCATTTCTGACCTGCTGATTATCTAATTTTTAAACTGGTACCTATAAAAAAAGCTAGTCTGTGCAAGCAGATCATGTCATATGCCGTGGAGACACACTCTCTAAAGGCTAAGTAAACAACTTAAGCACATTTGAGCTCAACAATATCAAATAGCAGTCTTTTTTTTTTCCCATAGCTTAATAATGTCAATTAAATATACATAACTAAACATAGCACAAATTGCTTGTAATCTGATTTTGAACTTGGCAGGGTCAGTTCTTCAATAGGATTCAAAATGCTGAGATGCTATGAGCTTGAACAATTAGCAATGCAAAAACCGAAAAAGAAAACACTGTTTATTCATTGATGCCCTGAATTTTCTAATTTGGAAAAGAAAAGCAGATTATATGTACATACGAATTCTTCCTATCTTCTATCACAGTGCTTTCAGAAGTGGGATTTTCTGACTATGCTGATGAAATACGTCAGACCTTCAGATGTACTTCTAAGAATTACAAGCACGATCAGTTTAATCAAGTGTGTCTTGGTTGCTTTAGCATACCCATTTAAATAGGATGTGAGTGTTCAGAGATAAAAGGTTTTTAAATGTAACCTCTCATAAAATGATACACTGTTGATTTCCTTTTCAAAAGTGCATTTTAGTGATTCTTTCTTTCATTTGGGGCAACACAAAATAATGCAAATTTGGGGCATACACATTCGGTAGCTGTCAAACAGCCAAGCTACTCCCTGAAATCTCAAATCTGATAGTCAAGTCACAAATTTAGCTGTCTTAGAGGTACACAAACTTAGTACAGAACATCCTGGATGCAAAATTTAATGTACAGCAACCACATGATTTTTTTTTTTTTCCTTTGCTCATCACATCAATCAACAATGCGAATTTGAGTAAAAAGCCTACAGAGCATGTAGCAGAAGGTGGAAGTTCTTAAAAGCATTTTAATATCTCATTAACAATGAATTCAAATTGACCCAAGTCTGTAGTGGGGGAAAAGAGTATTCCTACTACTTAAATGTACATTCTGCTTCAAAAAGTTCCTTTCAACAGGAACAATTTATATACTTGGGAATGCACTAGGATAACAGAAACCCAGAGAACTTGAACATCAAACAGGAGAAAAAATTGCTTACAGTCAAAAGCAGGCCTGTACATTAATCTATACCATTACAAGCCTAAAGAGACACAAGAAAAAAAAAGAAACCCCACCTTAAGTATAACACAACTTGTAAAGCAAAAGACGTACCACATAATAGGACTTATATTTATTGCTTAAAGCATTTCCCATTTAAAAAGTACTGAGCATATACTAAGAATGGCTTACAAAGAAGGAAAATGTATCTGTAACTTTCAGGGTGTAGGCATAAAGAAAAAGTCTGCATCTTTTTGTCATGTTGACCTTTTCCTGCCACTAGTAAGAGTATCTCTAAATCTTGTCATTCTGACACTGTGCCCCCTTCTCTCAAAACCTGGATTCTCAGTGTTCATCCTTCTATCCACTGGCTACTTTCCATTCTCCTCTTACTATTCTCTTCCAAACTTTCTCTAGTTGATTGCATTCTCAATTCACTTTCTGTAATTTTACACATCTGACTAGAGCAGAACAATGAAACGGAATTGATTAGGTAGGAAGCCCAACAGAATCAGAGCTTCATAATTCTATTCACATTCTTACTTCAGCAGTTGCCCTCGGCCTGTAAGGGCTTGTAAGAATCAGAAGTCAAATAGGAAATCAGCACAGAAAGAGCCAACATACATGGCATATGTGATTTTACGTTTCATCTAACATTTGGCTGTACTCTTCTCGGAGAGAAAGGGAAAAGGAACCAGAGAACTTTCAGCTGAAGAAAATTATTTGTTGATCACTGTATTTCTAATATATCGCACATACTTGCATATTGAGAAGGCAACTGTGATGTCTTTTTTTACCAGGAAGGTAAGACCTTAGAAGGTCTTTTCTGCTCTCTTTCCTTGGCCTTGAAACTCGTAAGCCACAAGTGAGTAAAAAGACATTGAAACACAACATACAGTTTAAACAGAAAACTCCATAAACCAAAGATTCAACAGCAAATAAATGGTTACTTTTCTGTGCTGCACCTTCAGTAGGCAGTGCAAAGTCTTTCTCTTCTTCTTGCACTTACTATTTTAATATAC
This sequence comes from Anarhynchus alexandrinus, assembly GCA_008711295.1. NCBI lineage: Eukaryota > Metazoa > Chordata > Aves > Charadriiformes > Charadriidae > Anarhynchus > Anarhynchus alexandrinus. The sequence goes on along the minus strand of VUYV01000006.1, from coordinate 7,107,930 downwards.
AAAAAACCCCATGGTTTTTCTTGTATGATACTAATAGAAAGTTAAACTAATCACAAGTTTATTTTTGAAGAAATAATTTAGCTCATACTTAAACGCAAACAACTACAGAAGTTATATATTCTTAAATAATCAATACCAAATAGGAGAGGTCTCATTAAATACTGTAGTACCAGCACTACTACGAGACGCTCATTATAATTTGTTGATATTAAGCACGATCCTAAATTTTCAACAAGTTCATAATTGTTTCATGGGTGACAACAAAATAGACCATATGATGGCCTCAGCTGATCCTCTTAAGAATCAAGTAAATCAAAGTTCAAGAGAGCTGAGTGAAGCTTAAAGTAGTCCATTTTTCCCCACTGGAAAAAAAATGGATTTTAAAGTTCCATTGTTCCTAGCCTTTCCTCATTTACAAACAGTGTCAATAATATGAATTCAGTGTTTTTTGTTCTGTTTTCTCTATATTAGCAGGAAAGACTAACACAATTGCTGGTTGAAAACATTTAAAAAATTGCTTGACTAAGCATTTAATCAAGTATTAATTTTTTGAGGGGTAAGACGTGGAGAGAGCAGCTGACACGTCTTAAACTAGAATAAATCACTACTGTTTCATTTCCTTCCACTGAATGCACTCATAAGTCTTCCCAAACAAGACTTTATTCCCTGGCGCTAGCACATCTTAAGACATGTGCTTTCTGCTGACTGTTCCTTGGAGTTTGTTTTAAGCAGAAGGCTTCACTTAAAACAAATGCTCAACACTAAGAGAACAAAACACCCTGATTACATTCATACTGTAACCATAACTACAAAAAACCTCCATGCTACATGTAGAAGCTAGGTCTTTCTGTTGAACATGTAACTTTATACTTCATAACTTTCAAGCTACAGAAAATGCTTTTTTACTGCCTTTTTTGGACAACATCGGTTTTCCTCACTGTGGGGAGGAAGAAGGGGGAGAAAAGAGAAAGAAAGGGAAGTAGGGAAGGGATAAGAACCAGGTTCTTTGACAAGTCCAGAAAAAAAAAAATAAACAACCTTATTGAAGTGCAAACTTCAGTAAGGTAGACCTTCATTCCCTAGACACTATCCAGGAAAAGTATTTTATCTGGATAAATAACCATTATTTTTCCAAAATACCTCTTTTAGTCAAGAACTGCCCTTTCCAATGGAAGTGTTTTCAAACGTCATTTTTTAGATAGCAAGAACAAAAACTTTATGTAAGTATTGCAAGAGAAGGCACACATATAGTTTTTTCTTATGGATTATACATGAGCTAGAATTTGAAAAATCATTGAACAGTTCTCTTTTCCAGTTCCCAAAGTACTGGAAAATGCCTCTACAGTTGAAAACACATTCAAATATATTAAGGCAAAAGATAGTTACTTCAAATGTAGACACACATACAAAAGTTCCTAGAAACTTTCCCCCTTTGGGGTTATTTTTGAGAAGCCCCTAGTTATGAGCAAATTCAGATATTAATGTACATTTTCATGGAGAAATGAAGGCGCCAGTGCATTTCAAATTGTCTGAAAAACAAAAACTGGCTTTCCTAAAAATGACATCTCAAAACACTTTAAGTGAATTATTTTTCTGTAACAAGCGAGGAGGAAATCCCAAGTGTTAACAGATGACAAAAGTGTTAATGCCATTAACATTCTTTCAGCACTCCATGTCAGTGTGTAAATGATGTCCTGCTGCTCAGTCACTCAGAGAGGAAAAAAGCTTCACAGCATTTTCCAGATGCTGACATTCTAATTCAGAGTATGTTTGTTTCTTCCCTAGTGGCATGCTATAAGAGATTCTGCAGTACAGTGGTTCGTTCAGAATTATCAGTTGATGTTTAGTGCACATTAAATATTATCTAACATTCTCAGTGCATAAAAGTCCCCCACACACTTAAAGTAGACTTCTCCCCAGATCATTTCACTGCCACTGAAGTACATCAAGTAAGGAACTAATAAAACTCATATTTCGTTGTGAGTCAATAGTCATTATTAGATAGAAATATGAACATAAATACATATCAAGTGAGAATATACACCTTTAAAGAAGGCAACTTTTTTATTTCATAAAAATTATTCTTTTTTGATGACTGTTGTTCCTTTCTGAACATTAAAATAAGTTTACAAATCACTGTTGGTCTAATAAATAAAATGAATACAAACTGCTTAGAATTTTTTTTTACCTGCAGTAATTTTTGTTCTTTCATTCATGGTTCCCTTAATTTTGCCATTCTTTAAAAATAAGCTTTTAGTTCTTCACATGCATGCAATCAGCTAGAAAAACCAAGTGGCACCATTTATTGCTCTGGTAGACAAAAGATTTTAACAAGATTAGGCATGTTTATCTCTTACTGGGGAAAATGATACAGCTGAAAAACAGAAAAGCTACACAAAATCTTCATTTATGGAAATACTAGTACATCTAGGGTACATTATATAAATAAATTAATGTAAAATTGTTTACAAACTATATAATCATCCAAAAGCAACACAGCAAGAAGTCAGTCTCTCTAACTGGCAGGGTAACAAAAAGCATGAACCTAACGGCCAGCGATCCAACAGCGTGCCCTCCTGCCATCCAGCTCCACCACTTCTCCCGGCTCCTCAGAACAAAGCTCCTGCCTATTTTCTAGATGAGTAAAACTTTATCACCTGGGGGGCTGCGCATATTGGGAGGCGGGAAGAGGTGGTATTTATTATTTACCTATCTATAGTTCTAAGTCAAGATTAATTAATAAGTTAATTCTGTACAATTTTCATTACTCCCTCTGAAATATCTTTTCATTCTGTTGTCTTTAATCTTAATAACATTTAAAGTTAAACCCCATTAATCTGAATATCTTCTTCAATTCCCCAACTAGACACTCATGGTTTAACATCACTAAAGAGAAAACAGCAAGTAAGTATAACATTCAGAGTCTTCCATTTAAAAACATCTTCAATTAGACACACAAACACCACAATAAAACAAGGAGTGAAAGCCAGATTTGTCATAGTCGTAATTGCTTTTCGAAACTGTTGAATCAGACTCCCCAGTGCTGCATGAAGCTGGGCTAATTACAAAAGAAACCTCACACACTTAAAAGTTAAATTATTTACAATTTGCTCTTCAAGTAAAGTACAATTCTAACCATGGATCAGATCATGGAAAAGCTGTCTCAAGAATCATACATGAGCTATTTAATATAGCATGAAATCAACAGAAAGAATATTTTCATCTCTCTTAGTTTGGTTGTGTTTTGGTTTTGGGTTTTGTTTTTTTTTTTTTTTTTTTTTTTTTTT
>VUYV01000006.1:7093354-7104450 GCA_008711295.1 Anarhynchus alexandrinus | reverse complement strand
TTTTTTTTTTTTTTTTTGCTTAACCACACTATATTCTACTTTGTTTAAAGCATAGCTGTAATCCTCAGTTTGAAATCAACTATTTCTGGTGGCCAACCATACAGGTCAGCTTCATGCTCATAAAGACTTCAGAGAGCGCTATGAGCATCACTTAAACCTTAGGCAATGAAATACTTATAGAAAAGCCTAGTATAAGGCAGACAAAGTAAAATCCTAGCATGATAGGAAGACAGCCACTATAAAAATCATTTCAGAATCCCACAGAATTATTTCCTTACAGCTACCTCCAAAAGTCCACAGTGCTCACTACAAACACAGACACACACAAGATGTAAAACTGTGTCCCAGCAAGTCTGAACCATGTTTACTAATTGAACACAAAGTTCCACTACAATGATGGTGCTAAGAGCCAGTTTTTTGATGTAGAGAAAGAGATAAATGATATTACATTTTCTACTCTTCACACCTATTAAGCTACACAATTACTGAAATGCTGTATTTAATTGAAATCAGTATTTCAAATGCATATTAAAAAATACCAGTAAAGACTGGGGAAAAAAAAGCCCGAAACTAAAGAAGTGGATCTACTTCGTTATTCAAGATAAATTTAAGTAATGGATCACAGTATAGAAATTCTGACACGGAGGAAAAGATACTTACAAACAGGTCCCAAAAAACTTCAAAGGTTTTTAAAGTGTCATGATGGCTAGAAACTGAAACCACAAGGAGTCAAACCAGATTATTATGCATATTTCAGAGAAAAATCCTTGGTACAATCTATTACAGATGTAGTACAACTTATACTAGTTGAATTTGTAAAGTCAAGATTGTATGCAGTCATAAAACATATGCTTTTTGTTAAAAAAAAAGGTATGAAGTTGACAGTGGCACTATTTGCTGAGACTGTTCTATTACGCTTGAAATCAAATCAGATGATCATACTATATCTTAGTTATTAATTGCTTATGAAAGATGGCAATCAACCTATAGCTACATAATCTGAATTTCTTCTATTATATTCATTGAACCTTATGATCACAAAAGGAAAAAAACCCACCCTTAAGCAGGAAGTCACACTGACACAATTACACATCCAATTCCCATGAATATCTGCACAGCTCTAAAGAAAGTCACATAAAACTGAACGCCCTTCTGTTATCAAATTATTTCATTTAGTTGCCTATAGTCTTACTTCAAATATAAACTATTCAGAAACATCAACTCATTTTGCTCAGTTCATAAATAATAAAAAAAATGAATGTTTGGTATGTATCAAGTTAGCAGACTGCAGTCAAAACTACCCGAATTCAATTCTAACAGCTTTAATTCAAAGTCTGTTAATCCATGAGGTATAGTTACCTGAACATATTGCTTCTGCAATATATTGCAACGTTTTAAACAGGTTGTGGAACAGTAACATACTATTCTTCCTGTTTTCCTGTATCAAATTCCTGAAGTAGTTTTAAGTTATTTTTAAGCATTCAAGAGTTACATTTAGTATGCACCAAGATGAATAATGGTATGCACTAAATAAACTGATTAAGTGAAATCACAAATTAGCCTGCTTATAAATAGTTCAAGAAGCGTAAGCAGAATTTCTATTCATCTTTGTCACTCACAGCACCAAAAAATTATTTGCTAAAAAAAAGTTTAAAACCCTAAAATTACATAATTTCTTTCACAGCATTTGCTTGCATATTATGAATATTAATTCATTTTATTATTATGAATGAATATCATGAATAGTATTTTTATTGTAATTGATCTCCTACCTTAGTATGATACCAAGTAACATTCCTTTCATATTCTCTGAAGAAAGCCTCATCCACAGTTACCATAAACAGCTTCATTTATTAGCAGGAATGGGAAAGAGAAACTACGCCGTTAATTGTGGTGCAATTCCTGCATCCTAGAGCTCTCTACTGAGAATTGATTTATGTTCAGACACGTCTCAAGTTTTCTGAAACACTCAAGCAGTTAGAGAGATGTTCAGCCTGAAATTCTTTAACTAATCTCACTATGCCCTATCAACAATTCTTCAACAAGTTGACAGAAACAAAAGAAATATACTGAAGACTAAGATGCCATTCCCCACCCCACTCCCCCCCAACATTTACTCTTCAATCTAAAAAACAATATGGAAGTGTAGAAAATTTTAAAATGTTCAATGATAAGCAGAAACAAATTTGATGACTTGACATAACTGGAGATGACTTTCTGAAAAAGAAAAACACCATTTATCAGGTCATCTATTAATTATGAAAACGTAAATCCTTAGGCAGAATCAGTTCATTTCTTACAGTCTTATCTATTTTGTCAAGCCACCAAATTCAGTAGTATGATAAAAGCTGTCAGGCATCTACAGCTCAGGGTGCCTATTTTAATTACCAGGAATTGGTAATCTAGCTGTGACATCAATGTATGTGCGCTGAAGCAAGGCTGGTCAGGAGACTTTTCAACAATTAGTTTTCACAAATTTCATAGGATTCTCATATTTTTGCGAATACAAAAAAGCATTAGTACATTTTTTTAAAAAAGAACACCCCTATTTTGCATTGTCACATGATCTTTCTTCTTTAAGAAATTCAGGTGACAAACTGAAAAAGGTAAACATTACCTACTTGGCTCTTTTTTCTAACCAAATGACTTGAGTGATGCAAAACATTTTTATAAGTACAGTAAATAAATAGGTAACAAAACAACAAGTGGCAAAGCATTTACTCAACACAACTGAACAATAATGTATATAACCTGTAAAACAGAGCTGTCAAGCTTTACAAGAAAATGCAGTTGCAAAAGGTGCATTTCAATATGTTGGTTTCATTTATGAACAGAAGTGGGGCTTACTTGACAGTATTCAGCCTACACACATGGTGACAAGGCAAAGGACAATTACAAGGAAATATTAAAAGATTTTCTTATGTCAATGTATCTCAGGAAAATAATAAGCTTTTTTTTTCCCAATAGCAGAACTGATCAATGTGATTACTAGCAAGTCTCCCAACCTTGCAAATAAGACAACGTGGAAGAGAATATTTAAGTAACAAGAAACAATTTTCCACTTAGTCATGAGTTGTCTCCCTTAAGCTACTTTTCTGCAGTCTTGTCAGAAACTTAAAATAAATCCATATAGTGAAGATACTTAATATCTTCCTGGGAATTTCTGTCACTGAATCCATTCAGATGGTTAATCCTGCTAAAACTTACTTTACAAACACACAGTAGTTAGGAGACCCTCTTCATTACATCCACCTACTAAATATGATGAGCAGCTACGAATTAGTCTAGACAACTATCCCCTCTTTTTTTTTTTTTTCTTTGAAAAACCCACAAAACCATAAGTTTGGTCGCAGTAAGAAAGAATAGATGTCACATGAACTATCTAAACTTCTATCAATGCACAAAATGCCTTGGACTTGGCCATGCACCATATTCCAAATACTTCCACATATACAGAAATGTGCTTTCTGCAAAATAAAAACCTGCACGTTTCTTTAAGAAAAAAAGGACTTCTGCTTAGTGTTTCTCACAGTTTTGTGAGCTTCCTGCATCTACAGTATACTTTACTTGTAACTTTATACTTTTGAGCAAAAGTAAAGCTGGATATATGAAAATTTAGGAGGGAAAATGGGCTAGACAGACATCATTTGGTATTCTCCCACAGATTTTACTTGCTAGTGCTTAAAGAAACCACAGTCCCTACTCCCTACAGAAATAAAAGTACAAATCAGTCTTGAGTACAAAACTTGTAAATACTTTTTCTCTAAAATCATTGGCTAAAAATAAATAAATAAAAAATATTACCAAAATTCTTACTCTCCTTTGCAAAAAAACTATATATCTGAAGCTAAAATAATTAATATTCTACTGCTGATAGTTTTCTAGATTTCTAGATTGAAATGATTCAACAATTATCATTAAATACAATTCTTTATGGCAAAAATCCATACTATCTTTTTGACCACTGTAACTACTTACTTCAAGAAAGCTGTCTGGTTTCCTCCCTTGAAAGTCTGATTATAAACTCTTTAAGTTATACTCAGTTATACGTGGTCTTACTTTCAGCATGTTCTGTTATGCTTTTCTCTACGCTAAAATAAAAGCATGGAAGAGGAGACTTAAAACTTATTTTCAAGCACTGTAAATACTTAACCAGACTATCAGAATGTTCAGATCACCAACAAAGACATGCAAAAAGGATATGCTCATCTTTTCTACAAACTTATCATGTTCATCTTGTGTTTTCGGGAAATTCTTAATGTCGTTTTCTAGACGCTGGATCTGATGGTTCATTGAATCAAGGTTGCTCTTCAGAGTCTGGGCTGAAACTGAGAAAAAAATGACAATGAGTAAAAAGCTTCCAGATTCCAGAAGGGGTATCAGAAGAGGAAAAAACAATGTCAGGATAAATTATCTTGAGAAGAATAATTCCATTAAGTACACTCACTTTTTTTTTTTTAAATTACTGCTCATAAAAATCCTACTCTTCATAAAAATTAAGTGAAAATATCTAATGTAATATACCAAATCATCATATTTAATGTTGAAATGTCACCACTTAATTCTACCATTAGTTCAAATTATTCAATTTCTATTTAAATTTATTGGTAAAAATTCTAATGTTTCATTCTTTTAAATCTAATTCAAAGATTAAAAAGTAACTAAGGTTCAAAGAGATTTTACCTTATTAATGCATGTACTTGGTTAAATGAATGATCTTATTAATGCATGTACTCAGTCACGGAAATGATTTAAGGAATAGACATGGAGAAGAGATCAAATATTTTTCTTTTATTGAAATTAAACTGGTTTCTAGGAACCAACATCTGTGAAACCCTCTGTTAACATCAAAGGTAGATTTGAATAATAAAAGCCACTGACAAAAAGTAAAGGACTCACAGTACAGCATAAAATAAAGAAGAGGCTACTCTAAAGAAACACTGTCATATGGTATTCTAATGTAAACCACTATTTCTGTAATTTGTATTAAACCACCACTGATTGATACATCATGAGAGAAATCTCCGTTGGAAACCTTGACATCACAATGTTGAAGGTGAAGCAATACCGTATCACAAAAAAAATCCAGAACTAGATGAACAGTGACAGGGTGTCTGCAGAGAAGCCCCTAGTCAAATTGTAATACTAAAACAAACTGAACCCATAATATTGAGTTTTGACATAATCCATCAAGTCCACTTAGCATTCTCAACTTAATCACAAACAGCAGTTTGACAAGCATTTCCTCTCAATTTAAAGATGAATTTTAGAACCAAATTCTATCTTCTGTCCTTTGTCTCCCCTTGCATAGTTTACAAATGTGTGCTCTCAACAACAAGCAATCTCAACACCACCCTTCCCAAAGAGCACTGTAACATTTGCACCATTTCACGTCCTTCCTCTAAATTGAATACAGAATAGTTCAAGCATACTCTGTTTCAGTGGCAATATATACTGAATCTTTAATGACAGTGGATATAATCTTGGTCAGTTCTTAAAAAGACAGTGCCACAAACAACTGTTGATATGTGGAATCAGAGGTGAGAACATCCAGCACTTTATCTACTCTTCAGTAATTGGCCAAATCGATGCTCTTTATTGAGTGCAGGCAACTGCTCTACAAAGCAAACACTGCAGATCTGCATCCCAGCTAACCCAAGGATTCTTTGCACAGTCAAGATAAGCAGACGATTTTTTTTTTAAAGCGGTTTCCGCTTTTTATTATTTTTTGATGGTAAGCCATTTGTAGAAAAGTTGCATAAAGTTTTTTCAAAAGAATGGTTTATTTTCCTATTTCCTTGTCATTTAGAAATCTGTGCTATGACTATGTGAAATTAAACAGTAGCAGGAATTTAAAATGGCTTGAAAAACACTATATAGGAAATAAATTTCCTGTGAACAAAGAAGCTGTTTCCAGAACAAAATTAATTCTATATTCTTCGTAAGTAATGATTCATATCAGCCATAACACCACTGATTCAACTTTTCACAAGCACATTCAAACACGTAAGGCACCAATATAGCTGTCTTTATCACAGGCTTAATCTTGATTTTATATTCAATTTAATCTATTTTATGCTGGGTACCAAAGGAACTACTAATCATGTAATGTTAAAATTATAGTGAAACAGCTTTTTAAGCTTAACTGAACTGGGGGAAAAAATAAAGACGACTGTACAAACCACAGCATCCTTGAAGCTATTAACTTAAGACTTGAGAGTTAACCTTGAAATCCACCACTAAAGCAGTCTGAAAAGTTATACAGGTTATGGCTGCATTAGTTTAATCATTTGATATCATTGTCAAAAAAGGAGTACACATTTTTGCTTGAGCTGAAGAACTCGAATTACTATAGTATTTTTATAGACTGTTTTGTTGTTGGATAGAGGGAAAAACAGCACTGAAGTAAAATGTTAGAACTGAAAAATAAATCAGGAAGACGCAAATGGTAATTTTGTTGGTAAAAAGAATATTAGCTGGTAAGTAAATAAGCAAAATAACAGATAAAGTTTAACTGTTTTCAGCAATTTGAAAATATTTAAATGCAGGACAGCTTAGCAAAAGTAATAGTTTATTTTTGTCTCAAATTTAAAACTGCAAAAAAATTCAGCAAGCAATGACAAATAAGAAGTCTTAGTCTCTGTGATTAAAATGGAATAAAAGCGTTTTCAGTAACTCTGTTTTATAAAACTAAGTTCAGAAAACAGTTTAGATTAGGTGCATACTGATTTTGAAAGTACGAAGGAACTCTATCCAAGCAAGAGGCTGCATTCAAAAGCTGTGCTTCCCATAACTAATCTCTATATTCACACCGAATTATCAAGAAGTACTGTAAAATATTCGTTTTCACATACATCTTTTTTTGCCTTGCCCAGGAAAATGTAAAAGTTTCTGTTCAAACAATTTATGAAGCTGTTGTTCTGCAAGACAAGCTTAAAAAGACTACATAACTGAAAACATATATATAGACTATAATAAAATATCTGCATTTCCTCCCATAAAACTGTTTTATTAGAGATTTACTACTTCACTAATGTGAAGAGGAGGCAACATGAATACCTTTTACTCTTTCAGGGAAAATCATGTGAATTTCTTAAAAGTCTTGCAAGGTTTTAATTTATGAAAGCATAAACTCTACTTGCAGCAAAATGCCATTCCTTTGAAACCATTCCATAAATGCACATACTAAAAAGACTTTCTCTATCATTATACTCCTCAAAGCTGGTGATCGCAAGACAACGGCTTGCTCACCTTCAATTTCCCCACCATTCCACATGAAAATTAGGCATCCTAATAGAACTAGTCTGAAAATCTACATGAAAGGTAGCATTTGGTCTTCAGGGGCACACAAGCACTGTTCAAGAACCATTACTGGGAAAGCCTCTCTGAAGCAGTAATTACAATACTATTCCATTTAACGTTGCACCAGGAGAAAGCAACCGACTAAATCCGGTACACAAATATCTGATTTCAAAATATGAGGCAAATACCCAAAAACAGGAAAAGGAAGAAAAACCCCATCACCAACAACCACCGGAAAAAAACTCTCCATAAGTCCCACACGCTCTAGAATGAGCAGTCCCAAAAAAAGGAAGCAGCCTACAAGAAGCCTGGATATTTCCCTGTATTAGCAAAGAAAAAATATTTGCCACATTTCAAAAGTAAAACAAATCAACAGCACTAAACAATCCACCTCACCACCCTCACAGCTTTATTTAAAATCCCCATCCACAATGGAAAAGCCAGCGTTTAAGAAAGGGGAAAGTTTGAGAAGTCAAAAGAAAGTCAAATTTGCCAACACGGGAAATAGTGGAGGCAGATGGCAGAACCAAGTTTAGAAATGGATTATTTAGATTTATATACAACAGGTCCATAAGCAGGTATCAAAAGGAACTGGCACGGGTGTAACTCTTAATATGTCTCTGAGAATATGCGTGGATGGTGGGTGAAACAGTGAAGGAACATCAGTGTTGCCCCTAAACAGCACTGGGCAGAGCATCATGTTGGGTGGACCACTGGGCACTTAACACGTCCCTATGCCTTAATTCAAAACACACAAACCCCAAAATCTATATACGGACTCATCTTCAAGGCCAACGAAAGGAAAAAGGCAGCAAGATTCATCAGTCTGTATCAAACTGGATCAGTCGGGCCCCTGATTTAGCAATAAGAAAAGACTCACTTTTGGAGAGCTGCTGCAACTCTAAGGTGGAAAGAAACACGTCATCTTTAACATGCATACCTCAAACCACTATAATAAAAGGATTTATAAGACAGAGGAAAAATCCAATACCAGAAATGAAACATGTATGTTTCAACTAACTAAAGCATTATCACACAAAATTACTATTAACATATAGGATTAATATAAACCAGGTGATTATGAAGTAATGCGTATTAATGTATCGTCAGATTCTTTTTCACCTCAGTGGAAGACTAATATAAACACTTAGATTTATCAATATTCTCTCTGCACAAATACTGAATGAAGCTCAGTTAATCATGCATCATTAAATCTACAAGTGATTAAAAGATTGTTTTGTATATCATTATTTCTTTATAATAGAATTCCACAGCCACTGAAGAGAAGGCACAGTGTCATTTTGACAGGAGAGGTGATAATTTTTTTCTTCACTTTACTCTTTTCCCCATATTAATTCCTCCTCTGTAAAAAAAAAAAAAGCCTACAAACCATCCACCTATTTTGGAGAAAGCAGTTGCACAGACTGCAGGCTAAGGAAGGCTTAGTGAATGTCTGGTGGACCACTTTAGTCCTAGAAAAATGCTACAAGCAGTTAATCTCATGTGAATGTCAAACATTAGCTAGTCCCCACAGTCAAGCTAAGCATTTTATATTTACAGTAATACAGTAATAGTACCAAAGGACGACAGACTAATCCTTTCGAAAATAAGATTTCGTCAGACTAAGAGTCCTCCCCTAGAACAAGGGCTAAAATGATACATTTTGATTAGGTGCGGTGTCTCTTGCATAATAAATTCAAAGGGTCTCTAATCACGATGCAAAAAATGGCCACGTCTACCTTTAGTGAAAACTCTATAGTGAGAGCCAATGATGTAAAATAAGCAAGGGCAAGTCTATATGAAGCAAATGAACTAATGGATTTGTAAGTCTAGACAGTATTTGTGCCATAACTACATCCTGAGCATACTAATGATTATTTATTTCTTATTGCCTGAGGGCAGATGGAAGTAGTCTTCCACAAAAGCCTGAAAAACAGTTTGAGGGGAAATGGGTGAGCAAGTCCATAATCTGCAGGAATTACAATCATTGATTACTCAATTCATACCACTAAGTAAGTTTATATTTATTAAGGGAATAAATGTTCTGGTGGAGTTAGGTGAACAGTGCTGCTACAGCCTGCTTGAGGATCCTGAGTACCACTGCGTGTGTGCACTCGTGTGTATCTCAGAGTATGCCTGTATAGTATATATCTGTATGTACATATACTGTGATACATCTCTCACAGGTTTACATTTATATATGTAATTTTGTGAAATACAGGTGTACCATGATATGCGTATCTCAAAGGCACATATGTATATGTACATACATTAATATGTGTGTATATAAACACACACATATATACCTCTATCTGTGATATATACCCCGGCATGCCTGTGTCACACAAAACACCCCATACTTGAAGCCTCACGGCTGAACAGCTTTCAGAGTTGAAAGCAGTACAGCTCCCTTCACATGTTATTTCTCAAGTAATTAACATGTCACTATTCATACTAGAGATCTTTCTTAACACAGCTATGCTGTCTGCAGGATACAAGCTATGATAATCGTGTTGTCGCACTTTGATATACCGATAAACCATTGTGCTAAAAAGGTAAATCCAGCATTAGAAGAAAGATTCTGAAAAGTATGTTACAGATAGGCCTTNTAGATACCACATGCAGTATTTCCTTTATCAGAAACCAGATCTTCACTACATGTTAGCGTGACAGACCTAGATCAAACTTCAACAGTAAAACTATATATTGAAATATTTTTCCCAGGATGGACACTGAACTTAATCATTAGAAGTTCTGAAGAAGAAACTAGATGAAAGTCAAGACAGGTGGGATTAGACAAACTCTTAAGATTATATCCAACCAAGCCTACTAATGATAACAAGCAAACACAATCTTCTTTCCAGATAAACACCATGTGTTTTTAACAGAACTTAGGCAGAAGAAGTACTGAAAAGTACATTCTTAGGCCAACAGCGTTTAAATTTCAAAGCAGAACCCCAAGTATGGCAAAATAAATTATTACATTCATAAGCTCAGAAGAAATGTTAGCAATACCTTGGGATCAAAGTGAAAAAACTAGAGAATATCCTAACTTGCTAAGGCACATCGCCATCCTCTCCCTCCAAAGAAGGGTAAGGTTTCTGACACAGACTACTTACACTTAACAGTCAATACGTCATGCATAACACTTTTTTCCTGTAAATCTTCCACAGATTTTTCCCTGATCTTTTAAAGTTTAGGAAAAACACCAACTCTGCCCAAATGGTAATGTTTTGTTTATATATTATGACAACGTACTGTAAATGAAAACATGTAATTTGAAAAAGCTTTAAAATAGAAATTTTAACAGATACATTTCACACATAGATGTGCGTTTGTACTTCTAATTTGCATTGCTAAGATTTCATTCACCAGAGTGAATGCTGGTCTCTGAATATGAGCAAATGCAGTCTCTCTGCATTTTAGTCGATTTATCACAACATGGATAGAGAATGTTGAAGGAAGGCAATGTCACATCTACGCTTTATCATTTCAGATTTCTACAGTAAAATCATTATCTTAGTTAACCAAAGATAAAGCAATCGTGCATCAATTCTATTGTCCTATTCATTTGCAAGCAGAGCTGAACCAAAATTTTAAGATAAAGCCACCATGTAACAAGTCCAGACCCAACTAGGTCTTGGCTTTAGAGCTTAATGAAAAGTTCAGTCTAAAACACTAATTAGCTTGCAGTCCGAGATGATGTTTAATGAGGCATGCAGGTGCAGAAGCTCTAGATTGCAATACTGTTCTCCATCTACAAAGAGAGAAAGGAAGGAGATTTATCAATCTTT
>VUYV01000006.1:6975302-7093336 GCA_008711295.1 Anarhynchus alexandrinus | reverse complement strand
AGCACTCCTCCAGACCAAAAAAGGGGACAATCTCAACTGTGATCAAGACCTAAAATCATCACAATACAAATGTTTACAAAGATATATGACATCTTCATATGTCTTATCACAGAAATAAAACAGATACATCCGATACAATTTAAGAAAACGATAACAGATTTTAAACACACATCTGGAAAAACCTATACCACACAAGGTAAAGAGTTATAAAAAACAAATATTGGGTACAACAATGAACAGATTTTCAGCTTCTCAGAACAATAATAATAATAGCCATCTAAAGTGAGGAAATTTAATTTAAATACTACATGCATTGAAGTGCAAGTGCCATTAACAAGCTTGCCTTGACAAGTGAGATGGGTGCGGGGGTGGGGGGAACGTTGCCTGTTAGCCTAAAATCAGAAACGTCATGAGCAGCATGTCTTCCTTCTCTCCTCTCGAGCTGAGGAAATTACAAACATTGCATAATCCTGAAACACTCAATATATCCACAGAACAAAGAGAAATTTCTGTGGGCAGCTTATATTTAATATCAATGTATGTACAGAACTGTACTCTGGTTTAGGGAATGAATCTGCTTCTCGTAGTTCCAGCAATTATGTGCCTATGTACATGTTTTAAGAATAAAAGAGTAATTCTGATGCACATAACACAACTTAAGACATTAAGAATCAATTATAAATGGACAAACAGTGCATTAGGAGCCCAAAATGCATTGCCACTATCACTGTCAACATAAGCCAGTAAAATTCCTTTCCAAAGCACAGCACAGTACAAAGTCATTGATCTCCCAAGGGATATACTGGAACATGAAATCCCTTCCTTTCTTTGGCCAGGTCATATAGGGCCACGAAGATGATGAGAGGGCTGGAGCCCCTCTCCTATAAGGACAGGCTGAGAGAGTTGGGGCTGTTCAGCCCAGAGAAGAGAAGGCTCCGGGGTGACTTTATAGCCCCTTTCCAGTATCTGAAGGGCGCCTACAAGAAAGCTGGAGAGGGACTTTTTATAAGGGCATGTAGTGATAGGACGAGGGGGAATGGCTTCAAACTGGAAGAGGGGAGATTTGGATGAGATATTAGGAAGAATTTTTTCAGTGTGAGGGTGGTGAGACACTGGCCCAAGTTGCCCAGGGAAGTTGTGGCTGCCCCGTTCCTGGAGGTGTTCAAGGCCAGGTTGGATGGGTCTACCTGGTCTAGTGGAAGGTGTCCCTGCCCATGGCAGGGGGGTTGGAACTAGATGATCTTCAAGGTCCCTTCCAACCCAAACCATTCTATGATATTATCCAACTCATTACTGACTCAAAATTGTTTACTTCTTAAGGTCAAATTAACTGGCAGCAAAAGACCAGTCTTCTGAAAAAGAAAAAACTCTGACCCCATAATATTCCTTCTGCTTGAATCCTGGCAAGTGTTATGCTTATTTCTGTGACCTGCATAAATTCTCTGTGTGCCAAATTCCTATTATCTCTTGTCAACACCAGCCTTTTCACCAAACTTTTCAGGTTTACCTCACTATGAGTAAACTGTAAGCAACAGTACATTGCAAATATAACCTTTATCAGTTGAATGTGAACTGACTTTTCATATTACAAATAAAAATCTTTTAGAAAACAGGTCCCCTGATTTCAGAAACATAACCAGAAGTATTAGAGGTGATCAGTGAGAATAGCATTGTGTTCAGTAGCATTCTCCTGGCCATGTGGATATCTCCTCCAGAGCACTCTAGAAACTCACCTTACTTTAGTGTTAATTCAATTACAAATGCCTTTCAAGATGTAAAAAGCTGAGTTAAGCTCTGTTTTAGAAATTATAATCACAAAATCAGCATCTATTACATAAGCACACTGAAGCAAAACTTCCCGGCAAAGGTATAAGGCAAATTACAAGGAAGGCAAAGGAAAGAAGCCACTGGACTTTTATGTTCTGTTCATAGCATCAAGATTCGGAAGCATTAACTGAACATGCTAAATTCTGCTGTGTTTATTTCAAGCACCTGTATTTTGCACTGTTACTTTTTCTCCAGAGTCCAACTTTGCTTGGCTGGTATATGGCACTGCTATAGACATGCCGTAACTCCTTGTGAAGCAGCTATGGCACAGCTATATTCAGTGGTGCACATGTGCAAAAATTGCAGAAAGTAAGGAGTACAAAGAAAGAGAAGGTGCAAAGCTTTTGTAATACAACCTATCTGTTGTTGCTAAAAACTCACTAGAGAAGGTGTTGAACAACTTCACGCAACAGACCTCCCCTCAGGCTCTCAACTTGTAACGGGGGTTTGGCCTTTCCCACTGTGCAAGCCATGCTTCCAGAGGTCTAACAACCTTCCTTGCATCAACGAAAGTGCAAATTCAAGAACAGAGGAGGAGGAAAAGCAAGTAGTAAGTGTTGTTTTTTAGCTTTCACCTCTCCCTAGCAGCTTGTATTAAGGAATTCTAAATGGATTATATAATTTGAGAAGTCATTTAAAGCAGTCTTCAAATCTGAATTAGTTTAACTACAGCCAGAAATTCTTAAATGGTTTAATTTCTGTAATAAGAAACAGCCCATGAGAGTCATTTGGACTATTCTTTAATTTTGCCCTTGATATTTATGCTTCAGGGAGAGAAGGGAATCCTTAAAACGCATGCCATACAAAATAACTTTGTTTAATGTAGAATCCAAACTGTAGCTTTGAAACATAGCTTCAGAATTCAGAACTACCATGATTTTGCATACCATTTATTACACGTTAGTAAATAGCAACTAAATAAATCCTCAAAATCTTCAGACTGGAAAAATTTAGCAAGCAATTTTGCAGAGTGTAAGCCAATCCAGAATCCTACTGAGTCTCCAACAGGATCTCTTTCAGAAATTGCACCTTGGAACTACAGCATAAAAAACTATCTGTGAAGTTTTTGCTTTCCTATCTTCCTCACTGATGTTTGCCAATGAAGGAGAACATGTCTGTCAAAAAATCCTTTTAATGAGATGATGCATAAACTACCATCAATGTGGTGATGCTATATGCAAATACAGGAGTGTTACTAGAGAACAAAGTCTTCTAGTATTTGAGGTACCTAACTGTGTATTTACTACATTCAGGAAAACACACTGAGAGAGTTTATGACATTTCAATATTGCAGTTAAGTGAATGAAAAGAATGATAGAAGTCACTATACAGTGCAAGATTGACTTTTGATTATGATGCAAAATGCCAACTTCATTTTCTATTATGGAGAGAAAAGTCACAGATGCAGGCATTAAATTTCTCACGCCAGAAGGCATTGTCTATTTTACATCCACTAATGTGCCATATTGGGCAAAATCTGTTTCAGCAATTTAATCTGTGCAAGGTGGAAAATACTGCCGATCTCTTTGTAAAAACACAGTTTCTTCCACTGCAATGAACTATAAAACTTTGTTTGACAGAAAAATGACTACTACTTATGAGTATGTTTTAAATTGCTACACTTTAAAGCAACAATGGCAGAGAATGTTTTAAACTATTTTCCCCACTCTAAAATTATGGCATTAAATCACAATGAAACACCTGTACAGAATTTAAATATTAATATTTTCTTACAGTATTTGTAAAATATATTAAGTATATACATATTTGCATTCCACAGTGCTTCTGATTGCTAATGTCCTTTGTAGAGATGCCTCAACAGTCAGAACCATATGCCTGCAAATTAAAGGCATTTTTTTGTGTCAGCGTGAGTGAGAAATCTGTGCTCCTGTTACTAGTACTTTTACTACACAGACATAATTCACCTCCCCCAAGGCGTCTTTCACTTGATTTTACTCAGAATGCTCCATGTTTCTTTTAACAATACTTGAAAAGAATTATTAGATGGTATACCTTTAGATCAGGCACAGAATTCCCTATCTTAAGAACCAGAAAATAACCCTCAGTATCTCTGAAAGAGACTTTATCATCTATACTGCATTCACAGTTAAGCTCAGCCCTTCGCTTGGAGTTTAGCTGTTCTTGGGAGTCCTACGTAACTGCTCAGCTCAGCCCTTCGCTTGGAGTTTAGCTGTTCTTGGGAGTCCTACATAACTGCTCAGCTAACCCAAAAATCCACACTCTGTCTATACACACGAGGTATCACTAACTCACCCAACGTGTCAGGAGAACACGTAGAATGGTCAATGGCCACCTCCAGGTAACAGCATTCTATATCCAACTCTTTCTGAAGTAAACACCAGTGGGACAACACAAGCTCACAAAGCTTCACATGACTCTATACAGCCCAGTAACTTCCACTCTTGGTAGACAAAGCAAGCAGGTAATATAAGTATGTCAAGAACTGTTAAACTTAGGAGGAGCTGGACACAATGTTCAGCTGATAAAGATATGGTTACATTTTTATTTTAAATAGGGGCACAGTGTTTAAACCATGACCTATGATTTATAACTGTTGCTCTTTTAAAATTAAGTTGTTATTATAAAATACATGGCTAATGTTCCTCCTCTTAATTTTGTGTGTTACATATTTCTTTTTTATGATTTCTGGGAGGCTTGAGACTCAGAGGAGTTTCAAGTTAAAACACACATATCTTTTCTGAGGCATTTCAAATTATACTTTTTACGTGACTTTGTCTAGAAATCCCAAACTTGTTATCTGATTTTAGGAAGGTACCTCTTGGTTTTGTTTTGAAGTTTTGTTTGACTGAACCTGCAGAAAGTGATGGGAATTTGTCAGGTATTTAATAAAATCACAGATTATAAAATGGCAAGAGCAAATACCATGAAAAGCAGCAACTGGAATAACAAGTAAAGTAAAGAAGGTAGAAATATGAAGAAAAGGCTTTGCATAGTTTCAACAGTAGGGCAACAAGAGGAAAACACTGCAGACTGGGGGAAGGTAAATGAATATCACTTCTATCAAAAAATCCAGTTTGTCACGATCTTGCGATTTTTTTATTGGTTTTCTTTTCATACAGTCTGCTTCAAGTAAGAAGGAATGCTTTTCCAGTAATCTCTTGATAGTTAATCAGTTTGACCTTTGCATAGACTTTCCAGAATAAAACTGTTTCCTAATTTATTTTTACTTTTCATAAACCTCTAGGTTGATCTTCCATCTTTAAAAAGATCAAATATTTTATTATACCTAATATCAGATTATTGAAGATTTTAGTACATGCACGGGCAGTTCATCTAATCCCATTGACCTTTTCATATTAAAATCCAGTTTTATGCTTTATCTGTTATTTGTTAAAAAAAAAATCATCTGTTGTTCAGATGCTGGTTCTTTATTTTTGTATGGAAATCAAAGCAAAGCAACACTTTCTTTTTGTTTACGTGAAATTGAGAAAATGCATTCAAGATTTAAAAGAAGTTGAATGTGATAAGTCTTGTAATTGGAATTTTATGTCTAGTTCAAACTATGTCTCTGCCTTCTGCCTAAAAAGTAAGCAGGATACATCTTAAGTAATCAGACTGTCACCTGTTTAGCTCCTATTTCCTTATTTAAAATTCATACAGAGATAATATTTGCTGGTAGATTTCCTTCTATTTTATGTATGACTAACTGATGCCAATGTCCTCATATCTGTAGCCAATTTATTCCAAAAGAAGCCTCCTACAGGAAAAATAAACCTAACTGTCCATCCCTGAAATCACTGGATTATAAAACACCAAACAACAAATAGGAAGTGAAAATCTTATCTTCCACACAAAGCATGTTAACTTTCTACACAGAAAAAATGACCACAACTGACAGAGCAGATGAACATTACAAATAAACAAAAACCAGAAAGTACCATGGGGAACAGTTCAGGCAAGTTGCACAAATCAGGTTTATTCTGCCAAAAAAATCTGCTTTATAACAGAAAGCAAAGAAAGGCTGAAAGGGAAGTTCTGCTCATTAAAAATGAACAGTAATTTATGCTTCTGATAAGAAGTCAGTGTTGTTTATAGGCAATGTAATGAGCTTTTATCTTACAGAATGAAACAAATTTAACTGCAATGAAACCTTTTTCATATATATATTCTAAGCATCAGGATTATTAGTAACTTTGCTCCTATTAATATGCTTTCCCTCTTCTGGATTCTATAGCATAACTCAACTTTACTAACTCTTTTGGTTTCTTTCCTCAAGTCAACTTACAGAACATCAGAACCTTTGAATCAAACTATAAAAATCTCAAAGCTGCAAGATGAAGTGTTAGCCACGGAAGAAAATAAATAAAAGATCATCAAATGTTCCTGGTAAACTATAAGGCTTTGTAAAGAATTTAACAAGAGCAAGAAGAAAAAGATCAAACTTTTTTTAAAAAAAAAAATCACCTCCAGAAAAGAATTACTAAGTGATAGAAAACATTTCTGGAATTTAGATAAGATGACAAACTGCTATTTACATGAATAAAATTAATCACTGTGTTACTCTAGCATAGGTCCTTGTGAACATACTGGCCAGACCAGTGACACTTACTGGGTTAAAAAAACCAACAAAACAAAAAAATAAAAAAAAACACCACACCATGGTTTGAGGAAGTCATGACTCCCTATCAGAGGCTGGGATCAAACAACATTGAGAGCAACATTAACAGCAATTGTAAAAGTTCTTTGAGTAATATCCATAGTAGTGCTTAGCTATAAGTAGCCAGCTGTACGCTGTTTAAGCACACACTTTTATTTATATATATGTGTGTGTATATATATGATACATTCAAGATGGTAGTGTACAAATTATCTCTTCAGTCTCCACGCTATCTTAAAACACAATACCATCCTCAACCCTATATAGACAGGTCGCTTCCATTTTTTCAATAGGCATTCGTGTCAATGAAGTATTCATCAGCAAAGAAAGTGAAGCATGGAGACATTTATTCAATACAAATACAATTTAGTTTATATGCAGAAAAACCCACGGAAAGGTACTTGTGAAGTTTGAGAAACAGCAAAAAAATTGTATGCCAAAGACAATTACATAAATCTATGAATAAGTTGGAGATGAAACAATAGCAATGTTAGGTTGCTTGATGAACTATTCCCTAAGTCCCTGGGGAAACAAGAGTTCTGCTCTCACTAGTTTAAGATAGAAGAAAGCAACCTGAAAGGAAATGATAGCCTAATTAAAAAAAATATCTAACAGCTAACCACTGCACTGAAGAGAGACACTGACTGATAACACTGAAAAAAGACAAAAATTTGCAAGACAAAACCTGGATAGAGCAAGCGGAAATGTGTACCAAACTTCTTTTCCCCTCTCCTTCCCTGTATCATTTTGTGCTGCCCCAAGTTCTGATTCACCTTCTGATGAATCAGTAATGCCCAGTCAAAATAAAACAGTTGGCATTATCTTCAGCAACTATCACATAGCCTTCACTTTCCATAGTGAAGCAACAACTGCAGCAAGCAGCACAGAGTATTTCACATAAAGAGATATCCAACAAACAAATTCAGGTTTTTTTATTACATTCACCAGGCTGTACTACTGACTGATGAAAAAAAAAAATCAGTATTAATCATTGACTGTACAACATAATTAAACTACATATTTCATATACAGTCCATGATCTTTAGAAAGCATACCTGTTATTCTCTATTCAGGTGTTCAATCAAGTGTTAAAATGAGAAACATTTTAACACACACACAGAGGTGTTCACTCTCAAGCAACAAGACTTTAAAGGCTTAATAGTAAACTAAACATCATCATTACACCATTTACACAACTTCCAATATGTGTTTTCGTAAGTACTTCACTAACTATGCTGTATTATTTCCACAGGTTACTTCAGAAGAGAAGTTTATTACTGGTTTTCCCCTCCTCGCTTTTTCTCAGGTCAATAAATACCAGAAAAGCAAAATCCACATGGATTATCAATGCTTACAGGTTACATAATCCTACAATCTAAAATGAAATGTTGGGAGTACTTAATGTCAAAGCAAACAGCTATTACCTTTACATGTTTCATCTATTCGCTTACCTTTACTTGCACTCTCAACATGCTGCAATTCATCTGGAAATTTTAAGATGTCCCGGTAATTCTCCTCACAGATTTCTGCCAGAAAATGCAGTAAGGTTGTTTTCTGATCTGATGATTTAGTATCTCGAATCTAAAAAGTGGACACAAGCAAAAACAAAGAGAAAAAAAACCCACTTTTTTTTAGTAACAATATTTAAAGTGAATATTGCAAACCTAAACTCATTAGCAAAAAGTTACCTATACTTGTCGCCTGCAAAGGAAACAAATTATTTAGAAAATGAAATTTCTCCAATTCTTCATAATTTAGGACTACAAAGCGAGTCTAACCCTATGCTGTATTTTTTCAAATAAGTATGCTGAGAATAAAACCTGAAGACAGTCCATAAAATTCTCAGATTTTAACAACAGCAGTTCAGAATGCTCACTGTGATAAAAAAAAAAACAAACATAGCTGTGAACAGAGATTAAACAGAACAGAATTTAGTTCATTCCTCCAATGCCCCCCACTGCCAGATTTCTAAAGGAATCCCTCTGAAATGCTGCATAGCTGGACAGCGTGCTAAAAGCCAAAATTTGCTCTTTTACCAGTCAAGTTAAAGAAACACCTTGTCGTAAATCCACAATTTTTTATTGAAGCAAAATCTAAAACGTGCTGCTTTATCCTAAAGACTTTCAGTCAAATACTATACAGACACGTGAAATAAATGCACCCCATCTTACTGGAATACAAAATGAAAATAGAAAAGCAAAGGTAATCCTAACTTCCCGTAAAGAAAATTTAATAAGTCTAGTTTTATTTATGAAAAGCTGCTCGAAAATTGTGAACAGTGTGAAGAAATAGGTAACTGCATATTTTCACTATCCTGCAGAGGCAATTTTTAGTGGTCTGAAATAAACTAGTCTTCTTGAAGGTGATAAGACACTCTCTTCTTCATTAGCCTAAGCACATTAACTGCTAGAATCAGTTTGGTATTTTAAAAAAATTATTCTGAAATAATTGTTAAAATACAGCGCTAGTGGGAAATTTCCAAGTAAACATAGACACTTGTGGCTAAATCCCATGTACATATGCAAAGGAATATCATGAACTTGAATGAACAAGAAAATGACTTTAAGTCCATATTTAGTTTCTGCATTTTTAAAGAATGAATGTATGAGTTGACTGAAGATTTAGTGGAAGTAGAGATCACCCCTTCCTTACAAAGGCAATAGAGAGAGTAGGTGTGCGCAAGAGTTTGAGACGTGTACTTCACTTTTTACAGAGAATTAGTATTACAAGTATATCTGTAAAGATTTGTTTTAACAGCATTTTACTAACTCATCTAGTACAGTTCTTACACAGAAGCAAGCTACAACATACACAACAAATGAAATCAAGGATTTATTTAAGAAGAATACATAAATATGCGTGTAAAATCTCCTATTTGTTTTCTCATTCTCTAAATCACTAGAAGTTCTAATTCTATAATCCTCCTGACAGGCTTGCCATCGATGTTCAATTTAATACAGGCCTTTCAGCTTTAAGGATTACCCTGTTAAGAATAAACGAGTGCAGTCGAAAAAAAAGGCTTTTAAAAATATAAGGTATTTAGGCAATTAAGAATGCAATTTAATTCATACCGATTCGGTGATTAAAGACTAAACAATGCTCAGTAATGGTATGCAGTTAAAAGGTTTTAATGTGTTACATACATAGAAGTTTTTCCAACTTGAAAAAAAAATAGTAGATTTAGTGGCTAAACATCTGCATGGTAAAAAGAAATTGCATTTCAATTTGTCTGTGAACAAGAACTGTGGGATTTGCAGACTTTGATCTCTCTGACATCATCAAGTAGATAAAGCATTTTTTTTCTAAAAGGACAAAATTATTTTGCCTTCAGATTACAACAGAAACAGGTTTTGTTGCCAACTGTAACATCATATTAGCAAGACTTAATATTAGCACCTGCTGAGTCGTTTAAAACCTGTAAACAGTCATTCAGATCTTAAACGGCTGTGTCAAATTCACTACTTTGGCACAATCAAAAAACACGTCTCAGCTATATTCAACCATATTTGACTTTCAATAGCTAGGACACACAATGCTTAACATTTAGCTCTGTTTGACCTTCAGAACCAATATATATGCTTTAAAAATCAAGTTCTAAGCCTACTAATACAATAACAAGATAAGGAAGATAGGTGTTTCTTGAGTGTAGTTTAGCAGATATTATTTAAATATAAAAATAGAAATGAACAATAGGAAGTGGAATGGTACCAGCATGGCTGTGTCTTTACACTCTGTATTCACAGAGTATACTTGTATTCAAGGTGAGGTTTTTTTGTCTCTTCTCTCTTTCTATTCTCGGGTACAAATTAACATTTTTTACTTCATGGAAAAGAGAATTACATGTATTTTCAATTAAAAAGTCGTACTTTTAAAAAGTGAAATTTGTTTTTCTTATATCCAGTTAAAGTGTCCCTTGTTGCAGTTGATGACCCCTGTCTCTCATTCTTTTACTGTACACTTGGCTAAAAAGCCTGGCTCCATGTGTACAGTACCTTATTTGGTACTGGAAGGTTGCTATGGGATACCCCCCCAAAACCCTTGTTTCTCTGGGCTGGACAAGCCCAGTTCCATCAGCCTCTCCTGCTCCAGCAGCCCCTCACCAACTTGGTGGTCCTCCACTGAAGTTTATCAACAAGAAAGATCCTTTCGTACGAACACTGAACACTGTGCTCCATATGCAACTCAGCAAATGCTGAGTTAAGAGCAAAAAAAGTCACTACCCACGATCTCTTGCCTATGCCCCTATCAGTAAAGCCCAGGATGCTGTCAGCCTTCATTGCTGCCAGGGCACATCACCTACTCGTGTTTCTCCACTGGGACAGACTCCAGGTGTTCTGCAGAGTTGCTTCCCACTCTCAAGACAACACCTCTGCAGCAGTTTAAGCCTGTCCTAAGTACTGGATTTTGTGTGCAGCGCATCACAATATCAGCGTGTTAAGTACAAAATCAACTTTACAACAATAATATTGCCCTTCAGCATAAAGCTAAGTTTTCCTTCCATAAGCAAGAGCTCTGGAAAAGGGTAAGTTTAAGATGGTAGACTTAAACACAAAATACGCTTAGGGCCTCTGTTACATTAAAAGGTTAGCGAACAGAAAAATCAAGGCTAAGTATCTAGTTTCTCATCAAAAGACTACTATTAAAAAAAAACCAACTCAGGCAGCTGATGTGTAGTCAATATCTTCTCAATTAAAGAAACATCTTATTTGGGTTAGCAGACTAAGAGCAAAACATCGGGGGGGGATATCAATAGTTTTCCCCCCTTCTCATGCCTTGCACTTTTACTTGTTACTTTCACAGATAACTGAACCTAAGATTTAAGATTGTAAAATATGGTGGCTCTTAAATATATCTTAACAGACAATTCAATCAGAAACACATACTTCAATGAAATATTCTACAGGTTCTAAATTCCAAGTGATATTATGGGTTTGCATGGGAGCAAAAAAGGAACAATTTCACAGTCTTATGAAGTGTTCCAGTCTCCCGACTGTAGGTACGGATGGACATCGGCCAGTGCAAAAGAAAAGATGGACTGTACAAAGGGTTGCATCTTTAGAAGTAGCCAGAACTTCCTTGCTAGTGGCCTCGGTATAGTTAACAAAAAACAAAACCAAATAAAATGGGTTAAAAAAAAAAAAAGGATTTTGCTTCCCACCTAGTATGTACTGGAACACAAGTTTGTGAACCCTAAAAAAAACCCTGCCTTTCAAATGTTTTTTCATTATGCCCTCTGTATATTCATCCTTTTAATTCTCAAAGCATTACCGTATTAGAGAAGTCATAATAGTTCCCTGACTTGGTAAACCAACAAAACGCACCGACAGTAAAGGAATTTCCCATTTGGAAAACAAAGAATTGCTTTACTTCTACATCTTCTGTAGTGTTAACACACTGGAACATAAAAGCTTTTACAGAACAGCATCTGTATATATCGCATTTGTGAATCATTAACAATGCTTGTCACTGACTTAAGATTTTCCAAATTTATTTTTAAAGACAACACTAACACTACGGTGTTAAAATTTTTAAATATAGGTTTTGATTCTACAGCCTTTCTTTATCTGAGAGACAGAATTTGGGAATAACACATTAAGTAAAAAAAAAATAAATCACTAGATCAGCGTAGGATTCAGAAAGCGGCTTCCCACTGAATGTTGAAGCATCAGTTTAAATGGTCAATACTATCAGATTCATTGCTTGGGAAAGGATTAAAGACTAATATACACAGAACATAATACTCAGAGCACACCCATTCAAATCAAGTAATTTACAGAGTAAGACGTTTAGATCTGTGGCTCAGAAATAACATCAATATAACAAAAATCTCCTCTACATGTAGTATCTTGGTAAAGCATTTAAAACGTGCAAATCGTACTATAACCCACTTCCAGAATTTATTATTTTTTTCTTTTTTTTTTTTAAATGGGTACTTTTGGATTAAGTTTCCAGGTGTGAGGGGTTAAACTGACAGCAAATGTAAGGACGTTTTAACTACCACTAGATTGACATTTGATTATTATAGCTATAAAAAAAGCTTTCTATTGATTTTTATAAGATTATATAACTTT
Source organism: Anarhynchus alexandrinus (assembly GCA_008711295.1). Lineage (NCBI taxonomy): Eukaryota > Metazoa > Chordata > Aves > Charadriiformes > Charadriidae > Anarhynchus > Anarhynchus alexandrinus. Next base: position 7,080,799 of record VUYV01000006.1, on the reverse strand, counting down.
TCCTATCCTAGAAATCTTTCCCACCTTAATAGAAAAGGGGCCGGTAGACAACTATTAAATGTACACTAGTCAGTAATAGTCAAAACAGATAAACAGCTTGTCTTGTACTATTTGCACTATGAACAAGTGGTAACATAACATTACTTATTACATAAAATTCGCATTCATCCAGCTAGAATACTACAAAAGCTTTATTAAAACAGAAGAATGCTTGCTGTTAGTCTTTACATTAATACACCACAAAAAGAACAGAAGCTGTACCCTACATATGCCTAAAACAGACCTCTTTTCTTTCAATTAAATTTGTCTAGCGTAACTTTACAGAAATATGAGGGTTCTCCTGTCCTTGATAAAAGATAGTAATTGCTGCAATAGGGTCCAGAATAGCAGTTGCATCATTCATAAACATTAATCAAACACAACAACTGGTAAAGATTTACCTTTAGGGAATTACTACAGCAGCCTCTCTGAACTTTACAACTTTTTCTGCCATATTTATATTTGCACAGAGCACTTAACACTCAAGCAATCATGAATGCTGGAGTGCATACATCAGAGTAGCTGCTACTGCTTGCCAGTCTTGATACAGCGCATGACTTCTAGTGTTGGTCCTCTCTTACTTTAACAAAATTAAGTTCTCTGCCTTCTGCCAAAGGTTGTTTATCATAAATCATTTCTTTCTTCAATAATACCATACACTGCAATATAACATTCAGAAAAATAATCTGTTTTTAAGGATTTGCAATTACTGTACAGACATTTGCTCTTTAGCTATGACCAACAGCTTTGAATACATGCTTTCTTTTCTTTATAATGTTTTATTAAAGGGTGTTACACAGTAACAGATTTCTGTGTACAAAATGATCAGCTCTGTTTTAAGAACATTTATTTTACAAAAACAAACATTTATCCCAGATCAATACCTGCTTTTTTTCTTTTCATTTTTCAGATCACATAACGTAAGTACTACCTCTGCTAAACAGACAATTTTAAGATTGTTCAAGGATGACCAAAAAAATCACTACAAAAATCAGGTTTTACTGAATAGTGAATAATCACACTAGGATGCCTCATCATTAAAACAACTCTGCTTTCTATGTGTATTCTGCACATAGAAATGTGTACACATAGACATGTGTTCATCCTTGCTGACAGCTGGCTCAAAAACCAAAAATTTAGAAGCTCTCATCATGAGCAGAAAGTCCACTGATGTTGAAGTCACTGGTCTAAAAAAGAAAAAACCTACAAACTAAAAACTTACAAACATCAAGCCTTTAAAAATCATTGATCTAATATCCACTGGTCTCATTCCCCTTTTCCTAATATGTTTTCTGGTTATTTTTTCTGAGACTTAAATCCTTGTCTTTGGGCAAAACATGAACACATTATAAAGAACAACTGAAAACTAACATGAGTCAAGTCAGCTAGATTTATTATGAATTCTGATAACTGATGAAGTCTTTACAGAACAAGAATATTCAGAGGATAATACTATTATTTAACTTATATCTCACTTTGTCCCATCAAGTATCTTACAGTGAGTCACCAGAAAAAGTCCAAAAAATGAGACCAAGAAATGCCCAATGCTGTAGAACACTAAGCCAGATGGTCTCGTCTCCTATTGAAGCCATTCTTCCTTTAGGCAAGTAATGTTTAGAACTGGTAAGAAATTCTTCTCCTCTTTCTAAAGTTGCTTAAAAAAAAGTAGCAGGTTTTATGGCAAACAAAACAAAAAATTAGGATAAAGTTTCTTTGGCATGTTAAATCTGACTTTAATCTAACAATGTACATGAGGCTATAGAAGAGTAACTTCTAAATTGTAATGTCCTATTGCTTATCATGGTTTGATACATAAAAACAAACAGTGAAACAGTGCACAAAGTATTTCATAAAATATTAAAATAAGTTAGTAATTTTTATGCTTCACAGGTATTCTATCAAAATGCAAAATGCTCCTAAATTCCTCTTGAAAAGCTTGAAGACTGAAATAGCTTCCCTGGGAGAAGAACTAGACACTTGAAAATTATTCAAGGAAGACCTCTCCTATGGCAAAAGTGCCTTCTCAAATTGCCACCACACAAAGAGAATTTAAATAAAATAAAATTTTTCAATGTTCACACAGCCTTCAAAATTTAGTAGCATCCAGATACCCCACAGAGCAAAAACATGTAAGCCACATGACACTGGCAAACAAACTGCTACCTTGTTCTTGCTGTTAGATGTCATTTATTTCTCTTATTGCCTTTTTCAGGAAGAAAATGTAAACTAGAAATTCTAATTCACAGCAAGATTTCAATAAGCAGGACAATACACTCACCCTACCATGCTTACACACACAGAAGTTTTAATTTTCACAGTGAAGGCAAATTATTGACCAATAATACTAACTTTTGAGCCTGCCTGAATTACAGAATAAAGGTTATAAGTGGCTATAGACAGATATTAAATCTGGTGCTTATAAAAAATATTGCCACCTGATATAATTTAATATTTTGTACTATTCCCAACAGTTAAAGCCTTGACAGAGTGTACTCTTAGTTAATAAAACAAAGCCAATAAAGCCATCTTACTATTTTGGGTGGAAAATAAGAGAGCAGAATTTGAAAGCTATTAAACAAAGAAACCAAATGCAATTATCGGTTGAAAATAATCAATGCATAAAGACAGTCATTACCCAAATATAAATTTTGATTCTTAACAGTAATTAAAAAAAAAATTACAAATACTAACTGTATAAGTACCTCATTTATAAAATTAAACATCAATGCGGTAGAAGGTTAATTCTCTAAATATGACACTGAAGCATGAGCACAGGTACAAAACCTTCCCTCAGAAATATCTATCCTGAAAACAAAAAAAAAGAGTTAACCAACAGCTTTTGTTTCCGAGGGCAAGGCTGAATTAAATAGTCAGATTTTTGTCTTAGTGATTCTAAATGGAATTTAGCTGTAAGCACAGATAGCTATGCTTCAGCAATTATTCAGTTCAGTAGAGAAAAATTTGCAGGATTAGTCAATCTACAGTAGCTGTGTCAACATCTGTGGGATGTGCATTGACATCAATTCATAAATTTATCACCTGGAGTGCAAGAATACCTTCTCAAATCTACGATACGCTACAGTACCATTCACGCGCTCATCATTCCCCCTCCCCTTCATTAACAAGTAGTTTTCCACTTAAAACATTAAATTCCCTTCATGTTCCACTACTACCAAAAAGAAAATGCAGCACCAGATTTATAAAAAAAATCCTTCAAATTAGCCACTCTTTAAAAAAGCTACTAAAGAATGAATGTATTTCTCAGGTGATGGTTTTTATTTTGCCGAAAGTTAGCAACATCTTCGTATTAAACTACAGCAAGCTGAGTCTTTCTCTACTGAAATACATCAGATCAGACCCGCTGAGCATTTGAAATGTTATTTTCCCCCCAAGGTTAAATATCCTTGAGGAACACATCAGGTTTCCTCATGGTGCCCAAAAAAGGGACTTGAACACTGGACCCTCTGATTAGACCAAACAAAAAAATAACTGAAAAATTCCTCTGCAAGATTTATGCTAACTTTTCTTTTTTTTTTTTAAAATCTGTTTACAAACGTTGCATCCCCTTATTTTAAAGATACTTTCAAAGGTACTTTACAAACTGAGATGGTCAAGTTCAGATCAGTGACTTACACACATTTTACAATATAAATAAACAAGCACTGCACATTAAATTCTGACTGGTAAAGATTCTGAAGTTCTCCTTGCACCCCACATTTTGCCATCACAATTGAAGTTAAACCTAGAATAACAATGTCCATCTTTAATCCCAAATACTTATTTCAGTGACACTGCTTGAGAGATAGCTGGGTAGAAGATGGAAAGAAAGACTAGTAGCTAGAGCTATTTAACATATTCCAAGCTCTATGTATATTCTATTGAAAAGATAATAGTTGAACAAATTCAGATCGAAAAAGCTGTTCTACTTGTACAGTCCAGAAAGACTCAGAACAGACTTATGATTAAACAACTGCCTTAGATCGCCATTGCGCCAAGTAAGACAGCTGTAACAGGGGACCAACTTAGAAATGTTTACTCTGTCTATCCACTATTAAAATGGAGGTGCAGTCAGTAAACTACAGCGATTGAACGTTTTTCCCTATTTAGGGTACTTTCTCATGTGTTGTGAGTTTCATGAATCTGCACTTACAAGTTTTATAGCTTTATCTTACCTTGCAAAGAAAACTGATGTTAAAACCGAGAGACTGTGCGTTTCTGGAGCCAGAGTTCATGTAGTTTCCAAGGAATAGAACTAACTCTAAAAGCTTACTGAAGCTTTCACTCTTCTTCATCTCCTCACAAGCCAGTGTAACAGCCATAATGTCAGGTTTGATGTTGTTCACGTGCTCTTCAAACATAAGCCTGAAGAGGATCCCATCGAGACGCGACCGCAACATTTTCACTGAACTCATCTACAAAATAAGAGACATTAAATCAGAACACAAAAAAACAAAAGCTTATTTACACGAAATAGTTTATACTAAAAAACAATATTGTGCAGTCAGCAAGAATACAGTTTCTGTATGTTTTCACTGCCTATCTTCTATTTCCAGGAATCCATACTTGTCCACAGGTGTTTCTCCCCAAACCATACACTTTGCCTGAAAAAAAAAAAAAATCAGAGAAGCAACGTTTTGAAAATAAGAGTGCTTTGTGTTACCAAACCAGTTAACTTGTGAATTCCAAACTCACTGGCAATAAATGCAAGCTGCTAAAACCCTTCCCCCCAGCAACAGAAACGTAAGGCAGTTCCATCAGTTAACAAGAACCGATGATCGGCCTGAAGGTACACGTTGCAAACATTTTGTCACATCTCCAGTGAAGTTACCCTTGAACTCTGCTATTTACCAATTTCATAAAAGTAAGCTTTTCAGTTTTTCTTTTCTTCCTTCAGAAATGGCACAACAATCTCTCAAGTGTGTGTGCTGATACCAGCACAAACAAACAGCTACACTTCAGTTGGATTAAGCTAAAGAATTATGCTTCCCTGTTTTCAATTCTTTTACTGAGCTGACACACAGGTCTCAACTTGCTCATGGTCCCTGGCAGAGTAATAGCAGAAAGAGACAATGAATTCTTAGGGACCCTTGTGGAAGGACATGGGAATATCTAAGCGAGTTGGAGACACAGGAGATCAAGCTCACTAGGCAGATATTTATGTAAAGCCAGGTCATATTAGTACTATTGTTCATGAAATATTTTCTCCCGTTGTACTGATGTGAGCTGTTAATTGTGATATTTACAGGTCACATCAATGCTACATCTAACAAGGTGTTTGGTTTTGCAGTTTTTAATTTTAATTAAAATGAAACCCCAACTGAGTTTTGTTCAGTTATTATCTACACTTATGGCAAGTTATAAAATAAATAATATGAATCCTACCAGTATGGATAGCTCAAAGGTATGTTAAAGATACACTATGATATATATTTGATCCTAGGACTTTCCAAGTTCACACCATCAAAAAGCCCCAATCTGTGTATCCCAAAGAATAATCAGATTCAGGAGATGGATAAAGAGGTTTTGGCTGAAATTCATGACAATAAGTTCTATATAAAAAAGCAATATACCCAGAAACACTAAAGTAAGGATATACTTCTGGTATACTCTTTCAGTTCTGATCCCATGACATCATGTTTTGTCAACAACGTACTGCCTGCTTTTCAACCTCTGGTCCTTTTGTCCTTTTAAACAAATTTTGTAAAACTACTGCCCAAGATACTATCACCTTTATGCTCCATATACTTTGCAAAAGATAGTATAGGATGAATTCCTTCCTGATCTGATAAAAAGATAAACCACAGCATTGTAACATGGTAAATGACAGAGATACTGAGAACTATCTACAAAACCGATTTATTAGTTTAAATCCCGAAGACCAATTTCATTAGACTAGCTACCACAATATGTCCATGTCTTTTGTATTTTGCACAAGCGATCAATAATATTTCCTCCTACTTAGCAGTGGAGATATTCACAAGATATATTTAAACCTAAGAGAAATATGTGTACTGAAAAATTTTAATCCACTTAAAAATTTTCATTTAAATGCAAAAGTGATTACTGTCCAAATCTAACTCCTAATTTTAATTAGCAGAATACAGAAAGATTTCTCCCCTACTGTATTCACTGCCAATGGTGTTCCTGAAGCACTTGCCCCCCTCAAAGAAAAGCTTTGTTATGTGACAAATCACAGATCTTGGCTATCAAAACAGAGACTTTTCTGTGCTTGTGTCTGTTGCCCAAAGCTTTACCATGGCTGCTTGAGGAACCACGGTTTTTCTACTGGTGTTATCTACCAGACAGCTACCAGAAGCGACAGCACTAATTTTCACAGGAAACACTTGGGTGGCCTGAAAATAATGATCAATTCCTACTAAAATGAACATAAATGTGAAGGCGCTCCAGATGGTCTCCAACAATTCATATGATCAGACTGGAATAAGGAGAAGGAAAGGATCAGAAAAGAAGCATTTTGGCATAACCTGCAATCTTTTTTTATATATCTCCATTGTCACAAATTTCTCTGTGAGCCTCTATAAGCCAACATCATGCAGTCTTGAAACATTATTCTTCTAATCATTCTACATTTCAGAAATAGCATACTGAAAACATTTGCCTTGAAAGGATCTACCCTTCCCTGAGCTGCAGTAGATGGAAATTAAAATTAATCACGTAACTTGCTTTAACTTTTGTAGAACAATCTCCAATTACTGATGATACTCAATATGGCACAGAAAAAAAAGTTGTCAAAAGCTTTAGATCCTGAAAAGAGCACAACAAAACACGTATAAGCCAACAGAACAGCGTGACTTAAATATTTGTGAAGAATAATCCTTTACTTCAGCCAATTTGTACTTTCTTTTTTTAATGCTGTGAAGTGTCATGGAACGCTGACCTTTTATTTGCTTTGCAAGGTAGTTTGACTACCAAACCAGCAGTAAGTTTTAATTTCATCTCCTGATCTGCATATTTTAGAAGAGCTGTATTAAGTGGGTTGTTTCATATACATTATGCTCTTTATGTATCAATAGAAGATGACCACAAATGGTATTTTATTTCCTTGTTCCCCACCCTGCCCCAGTTTCTCTTTAATATGCATATTTTTAAATACATGTGTTCAATGGCTGATAAACAGATTGAACTTAGAGGAATCTTCTGAAAATAGGTAAGCTGCAAAGATTATATTCACTTAGAAAAAGGTTCACTATTCACTTAGAAAAAGATTATTTTCACTTAGTCAAATTGTTTATAGCTTACGAAATTAGTGTCAAAGGCATGTAAGAAATAACACATTCAAATAGGTGCACATAATAGCAAGTATTAACAAGCATTCCACCACAAACAGTTAAAGAAGCAAGAAAATGAGTATTTCTTTTCCAGCTAACTGTGAGCACTGGACTGCATGTCATTTCCCCTTCTGGGCTTTCATAAAGGTCCTTGTCTGATTTCTCTACCTAATCAAGTTCTTTATTCAGTTCTTTATTCTTTATTATCATCATTCAATGCTCAAGCTCTGTATTAAAACTTGGTTCAAAGGTTATTGGAGAAAGGGGCATAAAGCACAATTAAATTTGCCTCACTTTCTAAGGAAAAGCACTGACAATCTTATAATAGAAATTTGTCAACTTATTCAGGCTCTTACCTATAATATATTAAACAATTGCCCTTTTTTTTTTCTAGCAGTGTTCTAGAAAGATTAATTCTTCAGCAGCTCTAGAAATTACAATGAGGCAAAACAAGCGGCAAATAAATTCAATTAAAATGACTGAATGACTCTAAACCAATGCAGGTGCAATAACCTCGTACAAGTCTTGCCAGTTTGTCTACCTCTCAACAAGGACTGTTCAGGAGAGCTAATCTTGGCTATGCAGCAAACAGGGCCACAGAATCTGCAAGTCTCTACAGCTACTCAGTGAAAGTTATCCCCTTGCATTAACAATGAAATTACTGAAAAACCATTTTTTTTTTTTACCAGCTGAAGGAAGTTTTGCAGTCACTAGATACTATCAAAAAAACCCACTCCCACTTACAGAAGACACACCAGAAAGGGAATTCTTTGGTCAGCTCCAGTCACTTGTTTTGTTGGTTCACTAAAGAGTTATTAATTCAGACTTGCACCGCATAATTGTGGGGTGATCTTATAAAAACTGGTAATATTCCTCTTTAGTCAACTTTTAACTCACAGTTGGTGGTAAAGATAAGTGGGTGAAGTTCTCTGAGTTAAAACACCACTAACACTGCAAAGATTTTCTATTTTTTTTTAGCTGGTCCTCTGAGTTGACAGGAAAGGGTTGATACTCACTTTATAGCACAGTTAAGACTTATGCTTTTATAATACTTAAACTGTTCAATTGGCACTGAAATCGAAAGCAAGTACCCTTATTGAAGTTGCAGCTGTTCCCATGACATAAAAAAAATTAACTCTTAAACACAAGTCTTACATTTAAAAATCAGAGAACATTTGGCCTAGCTTATTTAATGTTACACAACTGATTCCGTTAATCTATTTTTCTTGTTCTACATCAACACAAACTTTTCTTTATATGAAGTTGTGTTGCCTTTTTTGATCCCAGGATATAACTTCAAAAACAGTTCCAAAAACTAATTTGAATATATAATTGATTTTAACATTTCATCTAAATGAAATTCCAATTCGAATTTTCATTTACAGATCAGCTGAATATTAAGTTAATCAGACTCGTCTAATAAGGTAATCATTTACTAAGCATGGTTTTTCTACACAAATTTTAAACAATTTATTCCAACCTTTATTAAATTTGATGGGCAGTGATTATCCAATTAACATCTCTTAATGATTAGCATACCTAAATTTACATACAAATAAGGGTATACATTTTAAATATTACTTTACAGATTTTTTCCGTCATCTTCTATTCCTAAACATATTCTTCTTAACATCAAGGTTAAGATTATTATTAATGCAAAACTCTGAAATTAATTCAACACACAGCAAAAAAGGACTCCAGTCAAGTAAGGAGCTTAAGTTCAGCTGCATTTCCTCCACTTTAATGGACTGTTCTATTAAATCAAAATCAGAAACAAAACCAGCATATTCGTGGTATTTATCTAGTTAGAAGACTCTAAAAATAAGAAAGAATCACTACCCATAAGGAAGTGTACAGTTTATACTCATTGTGCAGCCAATCCATATACAAAGCTAAATAAGAGTATCAGTTACATTCGTCCACTTATCAAATTCATACTCATCTAACCAAGATGAAGCTAAATGTGCTGCAAAGAATGAAATAGACTTATTTTTTGCTTGTTTTCTTTACTTTAAGAAAAAGATTCCCACTGTCTTAGATCAGCCTTTTGCTACCCTTAATAATTACACCTTAAATTTATTTTCAGTCTTTTATCTCCAGCAGCATATTAGCATATACCCAAAAAGAAAAGGCCATTAGTCAACTATGACCAAAACTAGTGCAAAATGCAAAACCTGATCCTGCCTGTCCTATGCCCCGACATAATTTCAGAGTAGGTGATTAATGAAGTTGCAGACATTAATGAATTTCTCTCATAGCACCACACCTTCTGCACAGGGGTGAAACTGGGGAAACTATTTTATCTACAAAAAAAACAGCCAGCACATTGTCTCTGCATAAGCAGTCAGATATAGTTACCCCAATTCTTAAAAACCATATGCTTCTGCACAAGGCCAGGAAAAGCAAACAAAACTTGGCAGTAACAGGACAAACTTTGACTAATGCTATTGTACTGCGTCTGGCTGGGATGGAGTGAGCTGTTCTTCATGGCAGCCTGTACAGTGCTGCGTTTTGGACTTGTGACCAGAGCAATGCTGTTAACACACTAACAATTTAGCTTTGCCGAACAGTGTTCGCACAGCATCAAAGCCTTCTCCCCTTCTCAATCTGCACAAGCCAGTGAACAGAGGGGGTGTGCAAGAGGCTGGGATGGTAGACAACCAGCCAAATGACCCGAACTAACCAAAGAGATAGCCTGTGCCATACAACATCATGCCCAGTGCGTGGAGGAGGGAGCCCTAGACAGGTTAGCCATCTTTTGCTCAGGAACTGGCGCTACATCAGTCTATGCATGTGAGACTAGGAGCGATTGCCTTTGTTTAATTTCTTTGATTTTCTTTTCTCTCTTTCTTCTTCCACTTCTCCTCCACTTATTAAACTATTTTTATCTCAACCCACGAGTTTTCTCACTTTCACTCTTCCTTTCTTCTTGCCCACCCCACTGGGGATGGGAGGGGGAAGTGAGTAAGCCTCTGCACGGTGCTTAGCTGCCTATCAGGGTTAATCCACAAGACCTCTTGTTTTCCTGAATAGCTGCTCTTGACTCTTATCTGTTTCTACCTAAAGGGAAGGTAGAGAGAAGACGGAACCAGAGGATTCTTGAAGGTGCATGGTGATAGGTGAAGAAGCAAAATACAAGGTGGCACTGACGAAATTCTGACTGTATGTAAGGAAAACATTGTTGACCAGAAAGGTGGCTGAATATTGAATGCAGTGCCACTGTCACGGCTTTCCTCAGCAGAAGGGGAATTTAGTACTACCCACCACGGAGCAGCACAATGGGAGGATGCAGATAAACAGTATACTAATCCAGAAATATCTTTACATAAAAGCTATAGAGAGCAGTGCAGTAAAACCAAATAGGGGAGAAAAGTTCAAGCAGAAGAGACAAGGTTGGTACGATATTTATAAAAGGGAAATGTGTGGCAAAAGAAGGAACTGAGTTCAGAAAGGATCCAAGTTGTAAAGATCAAGAGTGGAACATTAAGGGACTTAGACCAGTAAAATGGAGAAATTTCTGTAGAGTTATGGTCATTATGCACAACTTCCTTAATTTCTTTGCTTATTTTAAATAATTAACTGAATAGAATTCATAGACATCAGATTCTTCATTTGTCCTAATGCCTCCGCCTTGCTTGCTTCTATTCTGCGTTTCCCTTACACACATTTCAGATACTCTCCTTGACAAACTCTAAGTAATTTCCTACTTTGTTTGGCATTATTTATGTAGAAGGGAAATAAGGAAATATTCATCAGTAAATCAGTCACTCCTTGGCATCTTTTGCTTATTGCCATTTCAAAAATAGGCAGGAAGCACAGAGTAGACAGGAATTGTTCTGTCCTTCCGTCCTTCCTTCCCAGGGATGAAAAGCCCATCTTGTTGTAGAGCTGGAAGTACTACTGTCATTTCATCACATTGTTTCAGTCACTCTGAAAGTGTGTGTTACATGACACATAGGGAACAAAGTATTCCTTCAGTGCTTTTACACAGATTTTTAATATACACATATATTCACACGCATATATAAAATATAGGATATACACATATAATATATCCGCACATATACATACTTATAATATCTATCCATGTATATCAGTAGATATGGATGTTTTCCTATATCTAAGATATTGTAACTATAGACGAATATTGTACTATGCTTACTTTTTTAATATATACAGTATGCCATGAGTCCTTTAAGAAAAGCACCAAATATGTATTTATAGATATTTTTAGACTGTTACTGATCAATAAATAGATGGTAATGTTTTCCTACTGCAGACCTTGCAAAAAGACTAACATTTCTCACATTTCTACCAAAATTCCTCATCTTTGTTTTGAAATAAAACACTTTTTATAACTTTAAGCCATTTATCAAAAAAAATAAAATCAAAAGCCTGAAGTTTTTCAAAAGGTGTCATTGATAGCTTTAATTTTCTATATCCTCTACAAAAATCTCATTAGGTCAAATTGCGCGTGTCCCAAAAGAAAGAAAAAAAAAAAAATAATCACTCAAAAGGCACTTCTGAAGCCAAATTAAGCTCAAATCAGAGCTTTTTAAGTGAAAAGCTGTTTTCCCTCTTTCCTTTTAAGAGACCTCTATTTGTTTTAATACTTTTTAACATATATATCATCATGAAAATCCAGCAAAAGTAAACCTAGCTCCTGTGGAGTTAGGGATAAATTCTAAACACATTAATTACATCATCATTATCATCTTTTAGACTGACAAAGTGAAGTGGAAACAGGAACTAATTTGCCTAAGGACTTATCAGGTCTTTGGAAGACCAGAAGCAGAAAAAGAGCCTTCCAAGTCCCAGCTTAGTACTCAGTATCATACAATCAACTGCCAGCACGTAGTAGGGTAACTTATGCAAATTTTATATTTTCATTTGGAGACAGGTTTAACCATTATAATACTCGATATCCCTGCTTTTGGAATAGATACACATATTGAACACTAATAAAAGCAACAGAATATGATCTACAGTTGCAGTTCTAACATGAATCCACACCTCTTCTAGAGCAGTTTTGCAAGTTTCTATGTGTTTGCAAAGATACATATTATATGTATATGCATACGCATACATACATATATGTGTATATACACGTGTACACATAAAATATATATACACACACGCATTTTGATTTTTAACCAAAGGTTAAACATGATGTATTATGGGCACATTAATTCTTTCAGCTGTTTACAGGTTTTGATACAGCAGAATAAATTTATCAAAGTTGTCAATGCCATTGAGTTAATGGGTCTTTTCTGAACTCTTGGAAATGTAACTACTTGAATCTAGAATGTTCTCCATAACTGTTTAATAAACATACAAGAATTGCATACAAGGCAAGACAGTCCAACAAAAGATTTGGTCTGGCACAGAAGTGCCTGTTGCTCTTAATTGCATACCATAATTCCTTCCAGAAAAGCACCCAATATGTATTTACAGAGTTTTTTAGATTATTACACATAAACAAATAGATGATAACTTTTTCTACTGCAGGACTTGCAAAAACACTAAGCAAGATAATTTAAACCCCAAATTTTTCTTTTTAATATATTTAACAAAATAGAACTCTCCAGTTAATTATTGCACTAATACATACCACAACTCCAAATTGTTCTGGCTCAGCAAGATCATTATATTCATCCTTTAATTCGGCTAAGGCATTGAGTTCTTTCTGCTCAGGAAGATTCTTCACTAGGTTCTAAAACAAACAAGGGGTTATATTAAACTTGTTACATTGAACTAGCTGAGTTCTTAAAATAACACACTTAAAATACCTCAACATGGAAATGCACAAAGAAATTATGAGAAGCTTTTTTCATTTACACAGCTTTAACACTACATAAACAAACATCAAATCAAGCCAGTAGTTATTTAATACAGACATCAGCGCCTCTGTTACAGTCTCTAATTTGAGAAATGCTTTCTCAGTATTAAAAAGTTTGACAAAACTCCTTGATACCATCAGACCTTGAAGAATTATACTCTATCTACAATCTTTTTTTCCCCCTCATGATTGCATTTTGCTCATTAAATATTAATCAAGAAATAACTGGTCTGTGTAAAGCAAGACATAACTACCTAAAAAAAAATAATCTTTAGACATTCAAAATAGCTGTGCACAATCTTCATTAAAGAACACTTTACACCAAAAAAGAGCAACATCTAAAAATTGTACAGATCTTCTGGATGGCAAATATATTGGAACTCAGCAAAAAGCAGAACTTGCTTGAAATCTTATCCATGTCCCCAGAGAAAATTGTATGATTTCCTATATGATCTTAACATCTCAAAATGCAGATATGCTAAATGTGCAAAATATTTATATTAAGACTGATGAATACTTTTAAAACTGTTTTAAAAAATACTCAGTAAAAGTTCAGGCTGTATGTAAATTTTGATATATACGTTAGTTGAAAACAAAATAATAATGTAACTTCAGGGAAAAAAAAGTATGCATTTACATTCAAGCAAGCTAGAGAGAGTCAACAGGTCTTTTTTTGTTCAAAAAGGTTCATAAATCTTAAGATCAAAAAAACAAAGTGAACTAAAATATTATAAATTGATATGATTACACTATGGCGGTCCACACACAGAGGGTGCCCTTTACTTCATTTCTAATCTCCACTGACTACCTTTGTTCATATTAAAGACTTATGACAGGAAAAATCAAGAAAAAAAAAATATTTTGGATACTGGATATGGGATCCAAAACACTGCAGTAGCTCATAGTCAAATGGGATNAAAAAGGTTCATAAATCTTAAGATCAAAAAAACAAAGTGAACTAAAATATTATAAATTGATATGATTACACTATGGCGGTCCACACACAGAGGGTGCCCTTTACTTCATTTCTAATCTCCACTGACTACCTTTGTTCATATTAAAGACTTATGACAGGAAAAATCAAGAAAAAAAAAAAATATTTTGGATACTGGATATGGGATCCAAAACACTGCAGTAGCTCATAGTCAAATGGGATTCTGTGGAATTCCAAATGGCGCTGAGTTATGGGCAAGCACTAGCCACTGAGGAAATCAAAGGGACTGAGTTGGAGACATTTACCTATATAGAACAGAGGCAGAAATTCCTCCAGATCTAGGTGAACACAGTGTCCCTCCTGCTTTTTTGAGAGGGTAATTGCCTGACCACATAGTAAAAGGAGGCAACCTGTTTCTGCATGCTGCATAATTTATAGACACTTAACATGCATATAGGGGCCAAAGAAGTAGTGCACTTATGTTATTAATAGCTTCTGAAAAATGAACATGAGATTCACCCAACTCCACAGTGCAAAGATTCCTGCACCAAATAACTAAGAAAAAAATGCCTTCACACAGAAATCATTTTTTCTTCTACACAAACACAGTAGCTTGGTATTAAAGAGAAAAGGGGTAAATCCCTGTTCTTCAACAAAAAATTCCTACTTTATGAAGCCACTCTCTGAAACCTGCAGAAGTAAATGGCAGAACCACCATCAGGTTTAAAGGTTTACTTCCAGTAAAGTGTCTATGGAATATGCAATTCTGTAGCATTTTAATTACAACACAGATTTTAGCAAAGATAAGGTAATGTGCTACAGTTACAAAAATTAAATCTTTTGGTATTTTCTGCAACACTAGTCATAGAAGTAAAACATGTCAAAATATGATCCTTTAACTTGAAGTTCTTCTGGTTAGGTCATTAGCACATCAGTTCTCCTCCCACTAGAAAAGGTGCGTTGCCATCTGTTCCCATAAGATATGAATAAAATAGGAGGGACGTGCACACTGACACTATGAGAGAACCGATAACAACTGTTCAGGTCTAAGTCACAAAAAGACTCTGATATAAAAAAAGTTACATGCCTTTTAAAATCAGAAAAGCAAACAGCGTTATAGAAGCATTTTTTTCCAGATATAAAAATCTGAATGGAAGAAAACCTGTACTATCAGAGGTACATGTCTTATTTTTAGACCATACCAATCTTGCCATCACTCTTGCAATATTCTTATTCGTTATAGAATTTGATTACTGATCACTCTGCCAGGCTTGATGAAGTAGGCATTAAGATACAACTTTCAGAAAGGCATCAGTCTAATTTGTCAAATTTCCAAGTGATAGTTAACTTAATTCTCCAAGTTGAAAGAATCAAACATTCACCCATCTTAATAAGGAAAAACAATGACGACAAGCAGTCTCATGCAAAGTGTCCCTGTTACAGAAAGACTTTACACTTACACCAGGGAGCTACTGAGTGTCTCAGTGAGCAAACTTCAATATACTTGACAGAGATAAGCATCAGATTCACCTGGATATCATACAATTAAGCTATGGTCTCCTGTCTAAGCATGCCTCCTTTCCTATCAAACCCAAAACCATGTCCCACAAATTTCTACTTTAAAAAAAAAAAAAAAGGTGGGGGGATCTGTAAAATATTCTTGCTCATTTGATTGACTGTTTAATGCTGGTAAAGATCAAAGACATGAACAAACTAAGTAATGTAATTCTTTTTAACCTATTTTTATTAGGTATACTATTGACCAAACCACAACATGCTGTCATCAACAATTTCACAGGATTTGTCAGAAATGTATATTTCAGTACACACTAATAAACGCACTGTAAAACATTATTTTTTTCCGTCAATGCAGAAATACAAGTACCTACTACTAAAACCACCCTTTTTTTTTTTTAGCCACATAACCACAATCTGTTAGCACACTTAATTTCTTTTTCCTCATCCACACCCCTTTACAGTCTAGAGGTAACAGATCAACTCATTCTACACTCAGCTTCTCAAAAGGAGAGGTTGGCTCTGTTAGCACTGCAGCCTCTCGTATATATGTTTAAATATGTTTACTTTCATTAATTGTATTGAATAACTGAAAATGAAGCTAAAGTGATCACATACTCAAATCCTTGTCAGCACTTTAGGAAACAGAGCTTCATAATGTATTCATGATGATGTGGGTTTAAATAAAAATAGGGTAAATAAAAATAGTTTAACTAAACATAAGTAGTAGTAGCAATCTAAGGCAGAAATTAAGAGGCTGAAACTATCACTCACTACTCACTATCACAATGCCCTGAATTCTGCTAAACAAGGTGTTTGGCAACTGTATTTTTACAAGAATTTATCTCAAAGACACACTGGGAATTGAGAATATTTTTTCTGAGACTGTTTTCCTCACGGAAGAGTTACAACAGTATATAGTCTACCATGTACTTACTAAAATTAATTGGATTAATCAGTTTAAGTATTACAACATAAGTTTGAAAAGCAGCAAGAAACGAGGACTTGATAAGCATAACTGAAAAAGCACTTTTCGATATGCTCAGTTATGCTATACCCATTTGGCTTTCACCACTTTGATATCTAGAACAAAGCAGTTTCCACATGTGCATTTTCATAAAGTCCAAGTTTTGCCAAGCATGAAAGAAAGCAAGGTTTGCTTTGCAAAATTTTTCCAATCAGTAGTATTGAAAACTGTTAAACTGGTAAGTTAGTTAATAACTCAGAAGATTAGAATAAAAATATACCAGAATAGACTGAACATGAAATAGATGATACAGCCCATTTACTCCAAAACACTTCTTAGAATATCTTTAGAAACACACCAGGAATGTCGTCTGGGTTATCAGCTAAATCCCCTTGCTATGAGAAGCAACTCTGCCATACTGTTCCCTTCAGGAACAAATCAATCTCCAAAGCATCAGTTTTTTGAAGATTATAGGCAGTCGAGTTTCTAGACAGCTGCATTCATGATGAATTCATAGACATGTATTCTGGTGTTAACATTGCCTTTTACTTACGCAACTTCATTTTTCTCCTCAATGCTCACGCACATCACTCTTCTCCCCATATAGTTATAATGTAGTCATATCCCCTCTCAGCTATTTATATTGCTAATCTAATCAAGCCAATCTTTTCTAGCTTCCTTCTGTAGACTGTTTCTCCATCCCTCAATCATCTTAAGTTGTTTTTAAGTTCAGCTTCTCCATTTTAAATTCATTTTTGAGAAACGTACCGAGTATTTTAGATAAGGTCTTAGAAGTGCATTATTCAAAAGCACAATAATTATCTTCTCTACTGGAAATACTTGACCTGATACACCTTGCAATCACATTTGCCTTTTTTATGGTGTACTGGCTCTCGCTGGGATTAAGTTAATTTTCTCCACAGCAGCCCATGTGGCACTGCTTTGACTTGTGACCAAAACAGCATTGGTAAGACCCCAATGTTTTAGCTGCTATTGCACAGTGCTCATGCAGCTTGAGGGCCACCTCTGCTTCTCCCCCTGCAAGCAGGGGGGGGGGGGGGGGGGGGGGGGTGCAATCCGTGCCCCAGCCCTGACAAGCCCACCAGGGCAAGTGGTTGGGACTGGGTAAGGGCTGAGCCGCTTCACATGCAGCGACACCAGTGGTAGCTACACTTGTCCTGTTGAGCACAGACCATTATTTCTCTTCAATCATTTCCAACTGATCAGCAACCATTACAACATTAGCTTTCAGCATTTTACAATTAACATGTAAGATCACGACCTTATACTTCAACATAACATATCAAATCCTATTTCTATTAATCCAGGTCTCAAGATATCTCTACATTTGCTGCAGAGATAACTATACCAATATGAAACTATTTTGCATTTGAGGTATTCAAGGTGGGCTTTTTCTCCCTGTTGATTTTTGATTTTACAATCAAATGATCTGATATCCCTGATCAATAAACAAATTTAAGACTTCTTACTTATTTCCAAATACTACGTATTGTGTGCTTTCATTTTATGTCAGAAGACTTACTCAGTGGCCAAAGATAGTATTTTTAGCAATGTAAATGTATATATTGGAAATCTTTTGTATTTCATTTTAGGGCCCATACTCAAACCCTATCAATTCCATGCCGACATGGCCTGAAGCAGGACATCACAGTGAAACGCATCAAAGTCAGACTGGAAATAGTTTCCCATCAAATGGGAACTTCCAGAAACATTACACTGTAGCAATTAAAAAAAAAAACAAAAACAAAAACAAAAACAGGATTATCCCAAATGAAATATGAACAGGTATTTCAGATATCAAATCTGTATTTGCAGACACATTAGGTTAGGTAATATAAGTCTCAGCATATGACGCTCTAAGAAAAATGTAACTGTATGTAGTGCTGTGAGTCCAATAGTTTGACGTCTATGAGAAAACTGCAGCCCTTCCTTTAGAGCCTCAAGAAAACAAAACTCCAGAAATGTAGGGAGGCCTTGGTGACAAGAAAAATTGCAGAAAAAGGACAAGCAAAATTAATTTGAAAGATATAATTCCATTTACACTGTATGTTTTGCAACAGAGTTATTTTGTTAACAAACACTCATGTTAAAATTTGAAGAAGTTATGAATTACGTAACTAATGGAGATGAGACCAGGCAACTCAGTTTAGCCCAGCGTACCTGGAATAACCATTTTCCAAGTCCAAGAAAGGAAGAAGAAATTAATTTAGAAAGTCTTGGGGAGACTGGGACAGGGGTGCAAGCAGGAGACAGGGAAGGAGGAAAGTATAAATAGAGGCCCAGTATGTTAGCTAGAATGTGAATGAGTGTATGAAGTTAAAATAAACCAACTCAACACCAGTATCACTGCTGTCCTACATCTGTATACCATTTTAGGTTTACATGTTTCTCTGTTGCACTCTTTCACTCCCCAAAGATCATGAGGGGCAGTGTACACACTGGTTCTCCTCCTACAGCGAGGAAATCAGAGAGGGATGTAAAGAAGCTGTATTCCATATTTTCTTCTCTCCAGCTGAGAAATAATAAGGTTCAAAATAAGACCAAACCAGCTTGAGAGCAGTCTTGATTTACAGACGGGTTTTGGGTTATAGCAGTATCCTGAAACATTCAGGTAGCTTCACCTATCACTAGTGACAAGCAGAGTTGTTTCCACAAGACGACTGATGAAACTTCATTATCCACTAGCCTAAATCTGGTAAATGCTTGCCTTCAAAACTGAAAAACTAGAATTATCAGAGGTTTCCTCTTGAAAGAGAAGTGTCATAAAGTTAGTGATGCAAAAGTATTTTTGTTAACAGTGTCTTTTAAAGACAGTCTTAACTGCTATAATCGAACGTATTCAAAAGCAGAGTGAAATTAAAAAACCCCAAACAATAAACACAACTGATACATTTGTAGCTGATGCCCAGAAAACTCTACACTATTCTTACTTTTGAATTCTTACACCTTTACAGCATTTTCACGTGGAAAACAAACTACAAACAAAACCAGAAACCTTTTCACATACCTGAATCAAGGATTCACTCAGCTTCTCTTCATCAACCTCTAAAATTATGTTTTTTATTTCTTCATAAGGCAAACGGAAAGAACCCAAAAATATTGCTGAAATTCAGTAATAAGTAATTAGAATCAAAAATGTCAAAAAGATTGATACAAGAATGCAACTTCTAGCAACTCAAAAATCATATCTGATCCAAATTAAGATGTTTTACAATGAAGAAGTTTTCTATAGAAAACAAATAGCCACACTATTGCAGTTCAACTTATTAATTTTAATTCTAAGAAATGAAACTATGACAACAGTTTTTACTGTTTAATCAGCCTCAGTTGCTCCGTAGCAGTGTTACTTATCTCTAGCACTAAAGTCCTATTTTTATGAATGGCAACATACCTGCATTACTACTTAGAATTACTCAGTCACTGGAAGACTTCAGCTATTATTTTTTGCTTTCATAACCATGTATGAATAGCTGTACTGCGTTTACAATTGATTGAGTGACATTTACCTGACATTCTCGAAAAAACTCCATGTCAAAAGGATAATGAAGAGCTGGGTAAAGATAAAAAAATAATACCCAAACTCTACCACTTTTTAGGATAAGTAAAATCATACAAGAGACAATATAAATTGTATACCCTTCAAAGATGGGAGTTTTCAAAGCAATTTGGTCTCAGGATGTTTTAACATCTCAGCAGAGCCTCATTCAATAAACTACAAAGTATCTTAACACAGATGCGTTAGCATACCATTTTAATAAAGTGCTGTACATTCAACCTAACTCCTATGGCTCATTTTCCTGCATCCATATTTTCAAAACTTGTAGTTTTATATCACTTGTGTCATAGAGCATTTTCTGCTTAAGAAAATGTGCTCACGGATGTGGTAATAAACAATGCACAGATTTGGTTTTACTCACTTCATTTGCCACAAGCGTAGATGGATAAGTGACCTTCTATGGTATTTCAAATTCAAATAAGACAATCTACTACTCTCTCAATAATTAAAGAGAGAAGCAGCATGTTAAAAATAATAGTGGGGCTGTTCTCCTTACAATTTATAGTAGTAGTATTTGCACCTAACTTACCCTGTTTCATAATATATTGCTCTTTAAATGTCTAACCTCCATCAAACTCTATTTCTCCATTGCTCTAACCAGAAAGAACTTATAGGAACGGCCTCTCAACCCCAACCCACAAAACCTACCAACACTGTGCCTTCCCTTATACTTCCAGTCTAAAGCAATTAATGAAATAATCAATTTTTTGTTACCGAAAAAGTTCATTAACATTTAAGTCTACATCATTTTCCCATATTACTTTTAAGTTTTCCCAAGTTGTATAGTATATTCAAATCATACATATATGTAAAGCCCTTCTGAACTCAAGACTCATGTTCACATTAGCCAGTTTTTAGAAAGAGAATATTGCACATGTAAATAAAAAAGAAAGAAAACATTTAAGAAGTCATGTGCACATGCTAATTAGATATTTGCCTAATGCATTTGACATCACTTACATAGGTTTTGTGCGGCTTTTCCATCCAGAACTCTTAATTCTTTAATCCTTTTCTTTGACTGAGCTGTCTTCTTTTCTTCTGATTCTTCTACTGCCTTTTTAGCTGTAAAGAATGTATTTATTAAATTCTGATTCATTATTACAACTGCTAAATCTAACAGACTAAGAGCAACTCAGCTAGAAAGCCATAATAATGCATCTATTTAGAATCAGTTCAAGGCAAAATGAATCCACTGACTCAACGTACTGTAAAATATCAAAAGAAACGAAGTAAATTTACAAAATTAGGAGGAATGTGAAATGAAAATGTTACTATGACAATGACCGATTTTCCCAATCACTATCACATTACATTTATGTATTTTAACCCACAAAATTTGTTATCTTCAGCTCCAGTTTATTCCAAGCACCTTTAAAAATACAGTCATTTCGTGGTACTTCAAAGCACATTAGCGCCCTCTGTTGAAATATTAATAATTCAAATACCATATCAAGTTCTTCATTCAAAACCAATAAGATATATCATTTCAGATTTATCACACTACATAAAGGTAGGTTTTTAATAATTATTTATGTTATCACTGGTAAAGAGCAAAAACCATATAAGAAAATACCATACCTTTTAATTTTTTTTTTTACTTAGCAAGGATCAATACCAGTATATTCACTGCTTAAAATTATATAGAAAGTAATGTGGCATTGAAATATTTAAAATATATGCTGATTTTTGCATAATCTAACATACTTTGTCACAGAATTTTCTTATGTATTAATTAAGTAAACCTATTAACAAGGATTTATTTACTTTTAAATATCACATAACATATTTGGCACTGAAGGAACAGAAACTTAACATGCTTAACATTAATTAAACCTAATGAACATTTTAAGTCATTCAAAAGTAACTGAAAAACTTGAAAGTCAAATTAAGAGGAAGTTTTAAGCAGACTAAATAGGTCTTTGTTCTCCGAGCATTGTTTTTTGCTGTATTAATTTCATCAGCATGGGTTTCACTACAGGTATCTCCTAAGAAATGATGTTCAATCTTNAAAACAAAAAACAAACAAACAAAAAAAACAGAACAAAGAAAACAGTTTTTTTTCACCTTATACACATTACCACTAGGAAAACATCTGGCATAAAATAATTCAACTGGGTTTATACCACTGGAATAATTAGTTTACCTTGGGCATTTTCAGAGCAGTGTAAACTAAGCTAGTACAAGATAGTTCTCTCATCCCCAGCTACCTCTAAAAAGTCTAACATGGTAAAAGCTAAACAAAAAAGATGATTCAACAACAACCCAATACTTGCTCTCCACTTGCCCCACAATTATTCTGCAAGCATAACTATATATGACCAGCTTGCTTTGTATTTATAACAGGATCGAGCTACACATCAACTTAGTAACACACGTGTAATACCCCAAATTCCCACCAGCACTGACCCTTTAACTATGATGAACTACTGTTTAAAACCCTTAAGTGACACTCCATGAAATAATCACACCCTTACCATTAATCGTTCCCACTTAAACAAGGAAATAAAACCAGGTGCTCAACAAAACAAACAAAAAACACTAAGAGTTAAAAATTAGTTGTTCCATGAGAAGGCAATAAATATTATGAGTTCTGTTATATGAACAGAAGCTACTGAAAAGCCTAGATTTGTGTCTGTTCAGACAGATGCGAGACATGATTCAAGAAGATGAGTGACCTATTCCAATCTGTTTAAGAATTAAACTCTCTGGATTTCCATACATGATTGGGTCTTTAAAGTGTTGGCCACCACACACCCTCACTATCAGCTCACAGAGTACTATACTTGTCACGTTAGTTGTGCACACTAAGCAGAAACCTGTTCTGTAACCAGCTAAGCCAATATACACACGAAGACCGGGTTAATCATTTCAGTCTCGCGGCTTGCAAAACTACAGAGGTCAGAAAAATATGAAGTTGTATAAGAAAACTGAAGATACAGATGGTTTTGTTACCAAATGTCACCCAACACACAGGTAACATTTGTCCTACAGTGGTAATTCACATACACCTGACTGGACACATCAACTGAGAGAAACACCTTTTTAAGCAAGAGTTTAAGGGGAAAGGTGTTACTGAGCCCAACTCAAAACACACATTAAAGTGACTCAGCTACTACAGTACCAAAAAAAGGAAAAGTGGTTTTAGGGGTTCAGCTTTTAAGCATACCCCTTTTAAGCATATAATATTTTATAGAAAGAGACACACAGAGGACAGGCTAAGTTAGATTTCACAAAAGGACCTCTGCCCATACAGGGCAAACAACCAGTTTTCACTATTATCCTTCCTCACCTGCTTCCAGATCACACTCTTCTAGCAGTTGTGAAACTAGTAACCACATTTAGAACACAAAAGACCAAACATTCAAAAGTTTTGTAACAAACCATGGCTACTCCTACCTGCTTAAGCCTGAAGGGCTATAACACCATCACTTACAAATCATCCATTTAATAAATATTTAATGTCTGGGTTAGTTTAAAATGTTCCGCTTGGAAAAGACCAGAGAAGATGTTATTTCCAAAGGTTCTTATCTTATCAAGCTCTCAAGCATGAGCCTTTAAAGACTAAGTTAGCTTTATGCCAATTTACAAAAAAAAAAAAAAAAANNAAAAAAAAAAAAAAAAAAGAGAAATACTCAAACCAGATGCTTACATGACTGCACCAAAGTCGCAATTCAGCATCAATGCCAATCTTACCAACAATCAAAAACTCAGGCAGAGAGAGACATTAAATTACCAAAATTTCCTCCAACACAGTTTGACCGTACTTAAGATTACATTAAGTATCAGAGAGCTGTCAAAAGCCATGCCCTTCCCTCTTCTGTTAGTGGCTCTATCCCCCTCTGATTGCATAGCCCATTTTAGCAGTGATTCGACTGTGACAGGACCATACATTGCAGAAATTTAAATAAAATAACAAATTAAAAGCTACTTGATACATGTCAGAATCAATATACTATTGCTGACCAACCTCCGAACCCTTTTCAGGTACTCCTTTCACACGTGCCTGTTTAAAGACGAGACACGCTGTTTAGGTTTGATGCCACAGAACCAGAGGGAGAGATGAAAAAAGGATTTTACAGCAGTCAACACAGGGTAGCTCAAAAAAGCGACATGAAAAAAAACAATCTGGAAGCTAAAGCACCTCTGTTACGTCATACAGACCTTTGAGTTTAGTGCTGTGATTATTCATTACAGCACTTTGATAACGGCACTGGCTTACATCTTCATTCAAAATGTTTTCAAACTGACAGGCAGTACCTAGAGCTAGTGACAGTCATACCCAAGTTTCCATAACAAAGGTGGTGGTATTTAGAAAAAAAGGTGTAGCAGAGAGGAAATTTCCTTTCTTTCTGACCACAGCAACAGGACACTGAAAGAAACAGGTCAGCTCTCCAAGTTTGAAGCTTTATTCCACAGGGCCCATCTCCCACCCAAATCCGTCCTGAGCTAGCCAGCCTCCTCTCAGTACCCTGTTTAAGTTTGCCTCTCTTATTTCAGAATACAACTGGCTTTTTCCCCACCTTAAATCAGGCTTGATCCAAATTCATGGCTCTCCTGTTTAACTTCCCAGAACATGCTCACTAATCAAGTTTATGTCAGTCCTCCACTGCAGTAACAGCCCTGGAATGATGGCAGCATCCTCCAGGAAGTGGTTAAGCCTGTCCAGGTACTCCAGCAAGTCACTCTGCAGAAGAGACTAATACCTCTTTCACAAGTTGTCAGGAAGAGAGTCCAGGAGCCCAAGCATTTGTCACCACATGAAAGAAGTCTGCATACCAGCAGAGTAGATTTCAGGCTGAAAAGGGCCCGTCAGGTTGTCCTCTTGCATTTCAGATCACCATGTCTCTGGTAACTGACAATGCTAAGGCACTCCATTTGTGTTGATGCAAAGCAGTTTTAAGTCCCCTACATCTCTGATTTTCTTCTTGAAAATTAATCCCTTTTCATACAAATTTATGTAGATCAATAGTTGGACTTATCTGGAATATACATACATACACACACACACATATATTCATTGAAATGACAAAATACCCACCAAGGCATAATTATCTCACACCTGTTACATCTATAGAAAGTTTTGATTGAGTTTATTTTTCTTTTCTCTCTCCTGTCTGCTTGAGGTAGATGGTAAGGGAAAGAGAGCCAATACGATAGAGCAAAAGGGGAAAAGGCAGTTTTAGCATTGGCAGATGCCTCTTTGTGGACCAGAAAATACAGCTCTAAACACCAACATTACGTAACATCCTTTTTTTTTTTTTTTTTTAATTTAGATTAGACAACATATTTGTTTATCAGTGTTGGAGGAAAAAAGCTGATGCAACATGCTGCAAGGGATTGTTTTCTGTTCATCTTACATTATGCAACACACGTGCAGCTCAAGGGTGTACCTTTAGCGATACCTTCAGCTGGGAACTAATTTAATCCCACAGAAAGTGCACTGCTTGAAACCCATGTAGGGTTTAAAGAAAAAATGGCAACACTAAACAAAATGTTGTATAAGTTTTAAATACGTTAAACAAGACTCCTGATAATCATGGCAAAGAACATACACAAACATGGTGAAATACTTCAGAGGCATAATTAAGAAAAAAATCCTACCACCAGTACTTCTG
This sequence comes from Anarhynchus alexandrinus, assembly GCA_008711295.1. NCBI lineage: Eukaryota > Metazoa > Chordata > Aves > Charadriiformes > Charadriidae > Anarhynchus > Anarhynchus alexandrinus. Next base: position 7,055,024 of record VUYV01000006.1, on the reverse strand, counting down.
TAGCCAAAAAAGCAAGCATACATGGCTCTTCAAAATTCCCATTCTACACCTATTCATTAATTCAGCAACTGAGTGGCATTAGAAGTCATCATGACAAATTTTTAGTAATATATACAAGTTTACTTAATATTATTGGAGCTGTTAAAGCATTTTTATGAGCTGAAATGTCCAGTTCATATTAATCTCCTTTCTTTTTTTAAATAAGCAGTGAATAATTTTAATAAAGAAGTAACAATAAAAACTGTCAGTCATGAACATGATGAGGATGAAAATTAAAGGGACACAAAAAGGAATACACTGAAATATAGTATGGAGAAAGAGATTTAGGTGAACTTTAGCTTATTTGAACCTGAGCTTTAATCTCCAATTTCTATCCAGTCTTTACGCACAGTGAACAAATGCCCTTATATTATCACAGGAAATGAATGAGTAATTTCATCTTATTTCCATCTGGCAAGTGGCTTACCAATTGCATTTACTAGTATTTGGCAGCAAAAGTAAATACACAAAAGAAATTAATTGCTTTATTTTTCCCTTTACCTGAAAGAAGATTAAGGGATGTAAACTATACATACAGGACTACGCTTGAACAGCTGAAACTATTAATTACACTGAGAAGTTCACTCACAAAAATCACCCACGTCATACGACTTGGTAGAAAAATGAAATAAGGAACTAGTAATGCCATTGAAAGATTAGAAGATGTTTTGTAGGACAAAAATTCCGTAAATTCTACTGCAACATAATAGAACTTCTTTAAGCCTGGCTAAATTGATGACTTTGGGAAGCTACTGATCATTTTCTATTTCTGCTTTACTTCTAGAGGCACCCAAGAACAGAAATAAAAGTCAAAGAAAGGGGGAGAGGAAGGAAAGCCAAACATAACGCAGTCTGATGTTTGCACTTGTTCTCTTCCCTCACCAATACACCAACATCAAGCCTTTGGCATTTGTCCAACCGCATCCTTTCCACACTCAAATGAAACAGTGCAGCAGTTCACACAAGGTAGGCCTAGTTAGCACAGCTGTTAGCATAAGCCTGTGAACTTCAACCAACCACTTGTTTCGGTAAAGTAGAAGAAATATGACCAATCTCTTCTTCCAGACAGCAGAATGAACTCTGGCAAGTTTTGCATGCTCAAGGAAACAGATAGCAAAGACTACGCAAAACTATGCAAAGAACCTGCTGATCATCAAGAAGTGCAAATGGGTCCAGAATCATCCTGAGCAAGCAGAGCCCTGTCAATGGCAACAAGTTGGAAAACAGCGGTGCAGACTAAATGGACCAGTGACCAAGGAGGTATTCTCTAACCAATCCTATAACCAATGGAACTAAAGAATATTCAATGGATCTCGGAGGAGAGACTTTGGGAGATGCCACGGTCCTGCACCCAGACTATGCATCGCACTGCTGAAGCCACAACTTCTCTCCTGGACCACGTCACCCCCTGCAGAACATGAATGAAGTGCATAAACTGAGATTTAAGTTCTTTGGTATCCAAACTCATAGTCTCCACACTGTCATTTGGTCTTAAACTTTGACAAATAGCAAACCATTTCCCCAAATATCTAGAGAGAAATGCAAGAGCATTAACAGATGCTAGCCACTCCCTCTTGTCAATTAAGTCAGCAGCCATGTGATCTCATGCTCATTCCCAATGCCACCTGGCATTTTGCAGTTCACCTAAAATCACTCAGCTATCAATTCCTAAAGTAAAATTAATTAAAACATTCCTGCTGTCACTCTGTCCTTCCTGCANAAAAAAAAAAAAAAAAAAACAGAAAGAAAAGAAGTTTATTACAAAGAAAGCAAGCAATTGATCTGAAAGCTGATCTGAGTTTGAGCTCTCAAGATAAAAAAAAAAAACAACGTCAAGGGAAAAAAGCATGGAACCTCTTGCAATCTCATGTTTTTTGCCTAATTAATGTAATCAAGCTGAAGGAAGTGACATCAACCCAACAGATTATGCTCTTTGGAAGAAAAAAAAAATAATCATGACTTAGTTTTACAAATTAGTTTTATCAAAAAAAAGCAGGGGATCTATATTCCCATTATTTGTTCTTATAATACAATGGATTGTTATTATATTTGACCACCACATTTAATGACTATATGAAATATTCCATGTTCTATTAAAATTGCCCTAAAATGGTTGAAACTAGCCTAATTTTCAAGTGCAATTTGAAAATCTGCATCAGGAACTTGTGCAGTAAAGTTATATGGTTAAAGTGTACTTAATTAACCACTCCATATTGCAGTTGCTTTCAGCTTTCCATCAACAGCCTGAAATCAAGTAAATGTCTTTAAAATATTTTTTAGTTAAATAAAAAAAACCAAACCCCAACAAGTGCTACACACAACTGATTTTGCCCCCTTCTATTTACTCTGCTAAAGACCTATGCAAAAGATGTTGCTTTTGCTGAAAGACAGTAAGCAAATATTAACAATTCATCACATACAAATGGTCACAGAAATACATGCCAGTACTCCTGAACACTAGAAATCAAACAGCAGGAGGCAAACAACGATTAAACTGAAAATATCCTCAATGGGCCTATTTAACTGTGTTGTACGATGTGCTGTAAGAAGCTGGAATAAAAGCTAGTAGCCCTTTCCATGAACTCTTCTCTCACTATTCCCTCCATGAATATTTATAGAGAAGAAAGCCTCAGGATTGTCCATCCCACTCCTTCCTTTGCCACTGCTTCAACATCTGTGAGTCTCAAGACGAAGATGCTGGCTTTTGCTCCAAAGAGATGCTTATCCTTGGTGGGTTTCTCTGGGCACTGAGACATTACATGTCTTTGCTGCATATACATTAGTGTTTGACTAATGCCTAAAAAGATCAGTCAATGCATTTTAGAAGTAATATAGTAAGTTTTTATGTGGGTCAGAGAAGACATTTGCCTATAAAAATAAAATGCTGCCTATCATAGTATTTCTAATTTAGACAGTCGCATGTCCCAGTTATATTTTTTTCCTCTGATATCAGGTCATCATCACCTCAGAACTGCGAAATCCAATAGAATCCGGAAATAATTATAGCTAACTGATACTCCTGTTATCCATACAACTTTCAAAAGGAAAAGAAAAGCACCAAGACTCAGGAAAAAAAATTCAAAGCAAAACAAAATGTCAAAGAACTGCTATCATATTTTATCAAGATTTTAATACACTCATTTTCTGTTATTACTATGACAAGCCTAGTAAACAAAAGTCTTTTAAATTAATAGCTCAGCTATTGTTGCCTTTATTAGGCTTGTAAAAGGCACATTTTTCCCAATAAAAAAAAAAAAACACAAAAAACTTACGGGAATCACATTTTCCAAAGGCATTTGAGAAATAATGAGGCTAAAAAAAGATCTCAAGATCCAAAAATCACTTTATACAGTCAAGTTAAATAGATATTGGTGTTTAATGGAACAGACTACAATTTTAGTGAAAATGAAGTGCTAAATTGATTTCTTTTCCTCTTTCACTGTGATATTTGATATATAAAGGTCTTGACTAAATATTTAAACACTAAGTAAAATACACATTTCCAAATGCACACTCCAGTATCCTTTCCCTTTTTGAAGTGCTTCTCTACCATCAGGTTTTTAAACAAGCACGCATGAAAAATTGTTTCCTTTGTACATAGCTAAATCCCCAAGCCCTCTATTTGTTTACCAACTTCTAGATCTACTGTAGTTTTTTAAGTGTAATGTGGTACATCCTGGCTACACACTCTGACCTACACCATGAAATACAGAATGTTACACTTCCGTTGACTTAGTACTTCAGAAGTTTGACTTAATGTTTAGTAAAAGGAATTCTATTCTCCTACTAATTTAGAACTAAAAAATATTAGTAATTAGCTGGTATTTATTGTTTTATTAAGCCAGCAGAACTCAAAGGGATGCTTTCATAGGCATCAGGTCCAAAGCATAAATTCACAGGGGAAAAGGATCATATTAAAAATAATTGGGAAATTATCTGTCTTAATAGATTCCATTCATTTCTATAGCCAGCAAGCAGTGCCCTGTGAAGTTGGCTGGTAATCACAGTTTTGATATTTGATAAATGCAAATAGCAATTTTCATCCTTATTTGTAAAATGTTGAGAAATTAGTTTTCCATGAACAAATGTTTCCAATGGGGGCCTTGTGGTGGACAGTATCAAATAAATCTAATCAGCTGGATGTAATCTATAACAAGCATATCTTTCAACCTAATTATATGTGGGCACAAATATTTTTGTTACCTGTCAGTGACAAGAATACAGGTTATTGCAACCTTTACATTAGAATTACTTACAGTTATAACCAGACACATTAGAGGACAGTGACTGGTTTGGAACATGAACTGCCACACCACACAATGTCACAGGGAAGACGTATTGCATCTTTCCACTTTACAATCATTCTGACTAATCATCATTCTAACTAAGGTCATCCCAATAGAGTTTCAGTATACTGTGACAGTGAAACATTTCTGGCATACTAATATAACTCTCTGAAAAACAAACAGTAATTGAGACACCTGATGATTCCATACTAAGACAACCAAAACTGTGAGGCGTCCCGCCCCCCCCAATAACTGGGGTAGATCAACTGATACTTGTGAAATAATGCCCATCATTCAGTGATGTATTACTGTTTGTCTCGTGTGTCATGTACAATTTTAGTCGTCCCCTCTGTGGCCTTTGAAAAGACAGAGAAAGTAAATACAAATTAGTTATTAATGAGACTTGCAATGACAGAAAAAGGAGGCAACAAACCAGGAAGAGTAGCAAGCAGCAGGATTAAAACACTGGAAAACTACATGTTTGTTTGAAATACAGAGAAGATCAATGCCACAGGTTATGAATGCTGAAAGATCATGAGTTCGCTGAAGACAAAACCCAGTGAAGACTTTACTGTGTATAAAGATGTGACCTCTGGCTTAGAAAAAACTGTCAACCATTGGAGGCTGGGAAGTATCAATATTTACTTTACTCTATGTACATAAAAAGATGGACAATTAATATATATTAATTAACATACATTTACTCGTTTGCCTAAGCATCAGCTCTCAGTCACCTGCTGAAGACAAAATACTGGGGTCAAGCGGCCTGAAGACAACCCTGTATGGTTGTATATGTTACTACTACCTTCTAACAGATCTACCTTGAAAAAGATTTCTTGGGGCCCAAGTATCTCAAAGTATGTTGAAAACACCCAGGTGCTCACTGAATACATTTGCAATGATTATCTGCCTTCAAGAGGTAAAAGATAAATTGCTTCCGTATCACAGGATTAGTCTTAGGGGACCTACCAGAGTACTAAATCAAGCCACTTGTGTTTTAGCAGACTAAAAATAGTCCTGAAACACACAGCTACCAGTCTCTCACCTTTACCAAAATAGTCAAGTCTCACTATTTACCTCAGCACATTTTAAGCATGTATGCATACAGAATCCACAGTATATGCTAAATTTAGCAGATGTAATCTATGCCCTGCTTACCTATATATTACCAACATAAGCAAAATTTGGCTAAAACGATCCATTAAGAGGGCAGCAGCTCCGTGCTAACGATCCAGATGTCTTAAATGCAAGAACAGTAAGTGTCAAAAGGAAAACCTTGAAACTTGTTCCACGCAAACTACAGTTCAGAATACACAACTTACAGATAATTCCACATTGACTTATAAAGATCAGCCAGTTTACCATGTGGGCTTTCCACTTTTAGAAAGCCTTCAAGACATAAATTTCTTATTCACTTGCCTTCTCACATTGGAAAATTGTTCTGTAACAGTATTCTGAAATAATTATACTTACAGAACAGAAAAAGGTATCTGAAAGAATGAAGTTTCAGAGAAGTTTGTTTCCCACAACTGCACGACACACAACACTTACAGAATATAAAAACCAGTAATTTCAACTTTACATCCTTTAGAGATCATTAACAATTAATCCAATAACTCAACAAAATTATCAGCTTTTTATGTGTATTAATGCCTATGTACCTAGTATTTTCAATTTCTCAATGTATTCAGAAACTTAATAGCATGATTGTTCACTTTTAATCCTTTAGAGAGCTTTTTAATGTATCTTTCTCCAAAGAACCTTTATTGATTTAGAGAACAGATCTATCCTTACTCCATGTATATATGGCAGAAATTCTTGCAATGGCAGATGTTCTGTTCAAAGCATCTCCTAATAGCATTACAGCTGAAACGACTATCAATCAAATAAAACTTGCAATCTCAAAAGGAGATAAGGAATTTTTTTTTTTTGGTCAGCAAAAGAGGAAGAAAAATCAGTTTTGCACATTAAACCAACTGGCAAGGGGAGGGGAGCATTTTTTGTAAATACAACACCACTGCAGGTGAGCCCGATACGTAACTGGACCTGGGCCACAAGTGAGACCACATCTTGTCAGTTTACACTTCTACAGAAAAAAAACCACATTGTATTTCATATAGAGAAATTTGAGAGAAAGTACATTTAGGAGTAATGTATATGCACTAGCTATAGTTCTGCTGAAAGATGAAGGAAACATCTCTTTAATACAGACTTAAAAGAATTATTTTACAAGTAAGGCCATAAGTTTTGCTTATAACTACCTCTTTGTTTACAGTGGGGTTTTATTTATTGAAACAAATACACAGTTATTCCTGGAACTCTGCTGGAAGCCTTCAGGACATTAAAGTATAGGTGCATATTCTATTTAATAGTCAGCACAAACTTCCCCAGTAAGTAGCTGATGTGTTTTCCATCCTTCCCTACAGACTTTTGGGTTTTTTTTCCCCCTCCCACCTGCACTTGGGTCACAAATCCACAGACAACTGTGTGGTTTTACTTCAGCTGAAGGACCTGCACTACAACGCTCAGCCTTCCAGTAGTAACTAGATATGGAGCTTGCTTTACCAATATTGAGAAAGTTTCCAGAAAGTATAGCTACAGTTACAAATAACACACCCGAAGCCTAAAGACATTGTTTTAAAAACATCCTGCACAGAATTATAGAACATAGACATAGAAGTGACAAGTGATTGACCTTCAACTCATTATTGATGTACTTTATGTATATATATAGATATAAATTCTTACACATGAAAGATAAGCCACACTTTAGGAAAATTTCCACAACAGATAATCTCAACAGTTCATTTAACAAAAAAATACTGTAAAATCCATGGAATAGGCTATTTAATTATGTTCTGAGTAACTAGCTTCAAATTAAATAGATTTTTCTACTAACTTAAATTCCCTTGCAAAAAATGAAGTTGCAAAAAAATACTTGAGGAAGAGTATCTTTTGAGGGTTATTTTTTCTGTTTTGACATTAGAGAAAGCATTCTTTTCAGTCTAATCTTTTACCTATTCATACAGAATGTGTTTTATTCCAGGAATACAGATTTTTATTTGTTTAAAAACAAACAAAACCCACTTCTTTTTTCAGTTCAACACAGATTCTTTTTTCAGTTCAACTTCTGAATTTCTTTTTCATCGAATTCATGGAAAAAATACTCTCTGTAAGAGCATTATAGATCAAGACTACTTCATGAATGTATTCATATTTCATGCTAATTAGTCTTTGTACACAATCCCTTTCCCTGGTGTGCCTAGTACATGTGTCTCTGTCCTCAAGTGCTCGTTAAACGTGCTATAGTTTATTTGAGCACTGCATCACTGAGACTGAAATAGACATTTCAGAATACAAAACTGGCTTTCTTCCTCTGCTGTATTTTATAAAGCTGCTACAAACAAAAGCTCTATTTCCTTTAGAAAAACAAGGCATATAGTAGGTACAGAATGTACTAACTACTAACAAAGTTATCACACAGCAGGCTGGAATTCCAAACTTGTTGAATACATGTACTTGGGTAACATACACTTGTTTATGTACAACAAGTAGTGATCTTTACTCTTTTCCAATGGGGACCTTTGAGACACCAGATGTAGGCAAAAAAGCATGCCTTTGAGGGTTTACCTCCTCTTGACTTTTCTTTATAGACGAAATTGACTCTTCCACCTTTTCTCTTCAAGATTTTCGTTTTTAAAATTCTGATAACTCAGGTCTAACAAATTACCACATGAATTCTGTAAGTTACCACCTAAAATTTACGACCTTATAACTAAGACAGCTCAGTCACAACGTTGTTAAAAACACATAGGAAAGACCTTTTAAGACAATACACAGCTGTTCTCACCCCAGTAAGCAGTGCTAATTAAACCGTAACTGAAGGAATCACCTCCACATTGGAGCATTTGACCTGGATTCAGAATAGATATAATGTTAATTTTGAAAATGAACTCCATTTCTATAGGAATTGTGTAGAATACATTACAATATAACTCAAAGCAATCAATGAATAAAGCTAGCAACTTTCAAATACCCCAGACCTCAAACTATTTCCCATCTGTTTCTTAATCTGAATATAATTTAATTCACATACAGACTACTTGTATTTGCTTTTCTAAAGCTGCAATTATTACAGTTCTTTATGTAATGCTAACCAAGATAATATCCAAACTACTCAATTCGAACCCTTCTGATACACCAATGCTCTGAAAAAATAGTAACTATTGCATATGTTAAGAAAGCAAGTTCCAGGAATAACAAATAGGAAACTTAGGAAAATTGCATCTATCTGACCTGCCCCTCATTAAGTTTTTCCCTTATGAATATACCACAAAGCTTTTAAAAACAGAGTCCTGAAAGAGACATAATTAAAGCATACTACAGACTGAGATCTCCAGTAAGATTCCTGCATCTGTTCAACCCTATGACATGATCATTCTGAAAGCATTATTTATGTAAGATTTTACAGGAAAACAAGACAACACACAAAACAAAAATAACACAACTGAGATTGATCCTAACTTCTGAGAAAGTCTATATAGATTTTTTTTTTTAATCTGGGATATTCTTTACTCACTGTCACATGATGAAAACAACTCTACAGTACCAAACTGAAAAAAAGAAAATTCATGTATGTTTCAAAAGAAAGTCTTCACAAAGTATCAGTGTTCCCTCACATTAGTCCACCACAGACAGAACTTGTGGTCAAAATATTAGTGTCAAAGTAATTTAGAAAAAGAAAGCCTTCCTTTGTTCTCAGTAATATTTACAATAATGCCTTTCATCATACTACATTGTGTTTTATCGTAAAGAATTAGAGTTAAATACAATCAACACAGAACTACCAGACACTCCTAACTAAAGCGAGTAAAAGACTTCTTTTGTTACAGTGCTTTTTAAATACAAATTAGGGGGTGAATATTCTGCTTCTGATCCACTTCTAGCAAATAAGTAGTATAATTGCTAGCTGGTCATACCAACAGTACATCTATTTTACTTAGTATGGTTTTTCAATGTAAAATATATATTCTTTGTGACTCATTGTTACAAATTACCTTCCACATGGAAAAGGAATCATTTAACTTACTGAAAGGTAAGTGTGCTAAAATGTTATTTGAAATAAAATTTGAAGAACTAAAATTTACAAATGTTGCCTCCTAATGGGAAGCTTTGTTTGTTTTGGCCCCTTCAGAACGCTATTCTTTTTTTAGTTCTTTTGTACTATGATGAACGAAATGGGTACTGATGCTCTTGAAATAAAAGATACACACTCCCTTCAACAGGAGCAGGTGTTTTCGAACAGCTACCATTTGCACAGTGGCTTCCTCATATGAAAAAATTTACACAGGAACATACATACAAGTAATTCTTGGGAGGCCTCATTTGTGATTCTCCTGAACAATAGCCCAGCTGCAGCGAAACTACATGCATCATTCCTAAGGTCAATTTGGAAACCGTGCTTCCCTGTGTAACTACTGAAAGCTTATTTACAAAGTATAACTATTAAGGAGTCAACTTGTGCAGTTAAGCCTTAGTACCTGACGCAAAACTGAACACAAAGAACACATGTGCCTCTCCCCCCCCCTCCCCCCCTTCTTTTTTCTCTTGATATTTTAAACATAGCAAGACTGGGTATCATTATCTGGTGCAAATTGCCCCTGACACTTCTAGGCAGAAAAGCTCTTATTTCATTGGTAGTTATATACAAATATTTTTTTCTTTAATCAAGCATCTACTGTGATCATTGTTTAAATATTTCTAAGATCATTAAAGACCAAAAGAAAATATGAGAATAGACACACACATATATACGTATGCTAAGTGGTAATAATTTCAGGCATCAGTTTAAGTAATGCAAAGCTTTGTCCATCCCTGAGTTTGAAAGTTCACCTCTTGTATTAATGCCGTTGAGAAGGAAAGGAAAAGATGAAAAATGGCAAACTAGTAAGTCGCTCTTTCTTCTCAATGGTACTTGAATTTATTCTGTTGTTGAAAAAGAACAATTTCAAATACATTGAAGGATGAAAAAAACCACCAGCCTACTTCACTTCTATGTGAAACTGAGATATGAAGACTGATTACCTAAAGCATGCAATCTAATTAAGTGAAATTCCTGTAAGACACAAACATTTGGCTACCCTACACTGCAAAGCAGCATCTTCCTTTGGTTTGGATTCATACACTTCTGAAAAGGAGAAAGCGAGGAGGGAAAGGAAACATGCACATGCTGAATTAATCAGAAGACCAAGGGAGCCACCTGCAGTTAGCAATCCAGAAACAAACACATTATGAGCTGGCGGGTTTTTTTTGCTTTTTATTTTGCCAAAGCAATGCATACGGTTGAGCTAGTGCAACAGATCTGTGCTTAATACTAGAGAATCCTGTATTAAGCAGAAGCTTGCTGTCTCACACCTACAAATACAGCTGTGTTACAGGAACTTTGGACAAATCTGCCTCCATTTAAAGCTTGTAGAAATTTAAGTGATTAATTTAATGGATTTAATCTGAGCTTCTTAGCATATCAAATTCAGACCCATTTTTTAAAAGTACTAATCCCTTTTCCTTTTATTTTAAGTATGAAATGTAAATGAATGCAAACAGTTTTCATTCAAGTATAATGGGGCACCAACCTCATTCTTTGGCTGCTACTTATCTCTTTACTAAGAAATAGCTGAAAAGTAATATAAACAAAACTTTTTTCTCCCCAGTAAAAGTGTTTCATTACCTCAAGAAAAAGGGAAGGGCTGATGAAGAATGATGCATATTTCATATTGTCATTTGTCAGTTAAGAGTAACAGTGAATATAAGCTTTGTAATGTTGACAGAGGACCACTGCACAGAGGTAGAACCAACCTTGAAATATTACATCACTTGGATAACAGAATAAAAACTTTTAAACTGCATTTAATGTATGCAAATCTAACTATTTCAATGGGAAAATTTGAAGCGAAAACATTCATTCTGACCAAAGAAAAAACCCTATCTGCTTCAGCAGACTAACTGGTCACAGAAGGAGTTAAAAATAATAAAATTCATGACAGAAATACGTACCTGTTAACTAGGGACCCAGGGGAAGGAATAAAACCTCAGCTGAATCAACAGTATATACTGACTTGCAGTGCAATGAGCCTATCTTACTTTCTTCCTCCCTCTCCTCAGTATCTGGCTGAGGTGTAAATACAAATTTAAAAAAAAACCCTGCAAAATAATACACTATCCTTTAAGAAGAGGTGGTTTCACAGAAGAAAATAATTACACATTATTTTATTCAGGAGATCAAAAATCAGATTTAGAACACAAAAGACAAGCTTTAAAATGCCCTTCGCGATTTGGTATATTTAGCTTATTTAGTAGTCAGTTCTACATTTCCTTCTTGCATGAAGGTACCTTGCACAATTGAAATTAGAAGGTACAATAAGGCTCAAGAGATACAAACTATTGTAAACATACAGTGGTTCAACGAGTAGCAGCAAAAGGGCCTGAAAGAAAACTCCCTGAAGACTGCACACGAGTATTCCACATGTGAATGTAACGTGATATCTTCTGCATGATGTTACCGAGTAAGGCTACAGTATTTACTTGCACATGGATATGATAGAATTAACACGTTAATCATATTAACAACATGTGTACAAACCAGAAGGGTTTTTTTTAAATAAAGCCTGATAAAAGTGTCTTATGGACATTGCATCTTCCTGGTTCAAATGATCCAATTCGTTCAACACACACAAAGACATTAAATACAATTATGTCTCTCATATTGCTGTAATATAGAACTTCTTTGGGAAGAATAACAATTTCAAATACCGAAGTAGGTAAGTTGTTCAAATTTTCTCGCATGTTTTCCTAACAATGGAAAATATAAATTTAAGGTATAATAAAGTGTTCTGGTGGATGCAGCAAGCAAAGGAAAATAAAGGCTTAAGTGGGTGGGAATAGCAGCCCACCTATGTTCTGGCCTTTAATTCACTACACCAAAAGAGCTGACATTTCAACCTCAAATGACGTGTATCCTCAGAAAGTAGGAGGCAATCAAAAGACTACCGCAGCTCAAGTTTTAATAATTCACCTTAATTAGAATGTAGTCATCCAAGGACTTTAAGGCAGGGCAGAATAAGGTACAGAAATTTTACCAGAACTGAAGGAAGTCTCGATAAGCTACCCCAATTAACAAATGCAAACAGAAGACACTAGTCGATGATCTACCAGCAAAAAATAGGAAAATGTCAGTATCTTTTAAATAGTACATTACCAGCAAGCCAGAACAACCCAAAGTAGACTTAAAAGGAGGAAAGTCTCCACTGTAAGATCATATAACTTGTGGTGAAGACCTCAAGATGCTGATGACTAGTTGCAACACCATTTAAGCTTAACTCTTCAGGGGGACAGAGGATGGGTGGGCATAATATTGGAAAAAAGAAGGGGTGGATTATAAGTTTATGTTTGAGTGTCAGTATCAACATAAGTGGAATAATGGTAAGTGTTTGCTGTATTTTGATTAGACTTAACAGGTCAGTAAAGTACAAATAAGTGTTGAGGTCTCCATACAAGGTTTGTATATTTTTTGTTTGTGAAAACATTGAGTGCAACACCTGCATACACCTACCATACCACCTACTACACTAATAGCCAGTATTCTACCTTCAGCTATTTTTAGAGCCAGTCCCCACACTATTTCCAACAAATTTAAAAAGAACATTTACCTTATAATGTTTATAATAAAATCAGTTTGGATAAGCATTGTTATCTGCTTACAATTCTGCACAAGTACAGTTTCCTGAACTGTTTATAGTCTAACCTTTATAGCCTAAAAAAGAAACTATTTATCGCCTTCAAATAAGCATTATTAATAATGGTGACAAAAGAGCATGTTGATATCATTACTGTAGTTAGTCTTATTTAAACATCACCTTTTTCTTAACCTCATCATGTCATATGTTATATCTTCCTCAGAAGCAATGTTATCTTCCTGGACCGTTCTTCAGCTTTTTTGGTTAAGTTTGTTACGCTCTTTCTTAAATTTTTCCAACAACCCTTTCACACTGCTTTCACAGTTGCCTACTTAAGCCCTCTTCCTCCTCAACCAACAAAACAAGTTTAGATACTAAAATCCTGGCACTGACCAAAACCACGAACAAGTTTAAACTACATTTTAGTTAAACCTACCAATGTTTTACTAATTTTTCATGATTACTAATATTTTTAAACTGAGCTACAGATGAGTCCTAAAAGTTGCTCACAGAGAGAGATATCGCAGGTAGGACTGGACAGCCACCTAAGTTTTCATATTGTAATTACTAAACCAAGACCTTATTAAAATAAGCTATTTAATCTATTTTATATTATGTATATATTATTACATTACGCATGTAAAAATCTGAACTTTTTAAAATGTTTTGTTCAATTACAGTTTACATGCAAGTTTGTAATTTCTCATGTCCTTTCTCACTCAAAGTCCCATAAAGTGAAAAATACAACCCAGCTATTAAAACCTTACTTCAGTTTTGAAAACATATCAAAATGATTGTTGCAATTTTATTTTAAAAGTCTCATCAAAAAGAAGCAACAGAAGCCTGATCGAGAAGTTTTCCCTTGAGGTAAGTTGGATGGATAATGAATTCTTTACTGGAACAATCCCAATAGTTACAGACTATTATGTACTAATTACTACCTTTACAGATCTACTGTACACATAATTAATTTCTTCAGAGCACTACTATCATTCTTGACTGGCAAAATACACAACCTAAATTACAAGAGCCAGAAATTAACATGATCCTTTAGGGAGAAGGCATTAACACACTTTGTAGTGTTTTGCAATTAGACCATCAATCAAACTGCAAGAAGTGATTTTGATAGCAGCAGGCCAGATACATCGAGCATTGTCACATTATTACAAAGTTATCTGAGGCTGCAAGCATATGATGTATCACTACTTATCTGCACAGCCGTAACATTTTAATCCTTTTCTTTTACCTGCTAGAAGACACTTCATCATACAGTTGTATATGTATTTAATATTCACAAAATTAAACACCAACATAAAGAGTTTTTCAGATCATATTCCACAAAGCACTGCAGTCATCACACTGCTGCTGACTGCCTTCTTTTCCCTTATACCAGTAGCCAAAAAGTATCATTTTATGATATTCATGATATGAACAAAAGCAAAATTTAGAGAAAGAATGTTCTAGCTGCGCAACATAGTGTGACCTGCTTAAATGATTTTTAAAATTAAGAACACTAACATTTTAAATACTTCATTCTAGTTGAGTTTTTTTGGAAGACATTCTACAGATATATAAACACACATGCCCCCAACCCCACCAAAAAGTAGCAGCCCAAGCTTCCGGAGACGTATAACCACACTGGATTAACAGACTAAGCATAAATTCTCGTTCAACTTAGTTACAATATTTCCCCCACTAGAAAATTACTATTATTCATTTAATCAAAAATGCAAAATTTTTTTTTTTAGTTCTAGAATTTTGATAGTGGAATCATCTGAAGACTTCAACAAGAAGGCATTCTTAGCTGACAACGCACCTTATTATTTCACTGTGTGTTAACAGCAATTAATGACTTGAGATCACATAATAGACTCATAAGGACAAGATGCATTTACCTGATCACTTGGATCTCCTCTCCTCAGTTATGAAGAAATACTGAAGGGTTCATACTAAGTAATCCAACTAAGGAGGATTCTTGAGTTTATTTCACATCTCCTTTATACTCCATAAACTGGAAAGGACTTTTCTTTAATTAAGGAAACATTTATGTGATCACACAAAGCCTAAAATCGATCACAGACATTTTAAAAAGGAAAAAACCTCCCTATGTAAAGGTAATCCTCCTTTTTAAAAAAAAAAAACAACTTGCCTGAAGAGACTGTTCCTTGCAGGCAAGATTTAACTGTTTTAAAAATAAGAAGAGAATGTTGAGCTAACAATACCTCAATAGAATTCCTTCCTCTTGTTATTTAAATATCAAAACACAAATCAATCCAGGATAAGATTATTTTGCAAACCAAATACTACCAAACTTGAAATTTTCAAGTCATGACAAAAACTGTAAAAGGATAATGTGTGTTTTCACCAGCAAAATCATGGCTTTCACTTTGAAGCAAAGCACGATTCACAAAATAAAATTCAGGATTATATTAGATTCTGTCTTAGAAAAGAAAAGTAAGTAACTGATTGGAAACTCATACCATCTCTACTCTTTTCCTCTGTGCAGCTACACAAGGAAATATGCATGTGTGTTCCATTGCCACCACAATGCAGTAACTGTCCCACATCTTAACTCCCAACATCCCACCCAACTCATGAGTTAACGACCACCACAGTTGCCCATTCATTGGAATATCTTCTATTTGCCAACATGGTCTATGAAACTATAATCATCGTTTCCATCTCTGCACCTGGAAGCACAATTCCAAGCTCAAAACACTCATCTAAGACCTTTAATGAAAATTTGAAGCCTTGAAGTCCATTCATCAGAGACCCTTAAAAGGTATTTGGATCATCTTTCTCTTTAAGAAAAAAATGGAGAAAACCCATCCAGACTGTACTGAGACAGTGATAATTAGATCTCAGTTAACTTAGTTCAAACCCCAAGATCACAAAGTCCTGTAAAGTCTGAAAGGGAATACTTTTTAATGTTTCCATTGCTCCCCGTACAACAGATGTTTTCGTAACTGTGCTTAGTACCTGATTTCACAGACCAAATACTGCAGTTAGTACCATTAGTAGGAAATACCATTAGTACTGATTTCAACCTAACTAAATACATCCTACATATTCATGGCGCATCAGTATTAATATCTAATGTTACAGTACCAGCTAAAGATTTAACCTTATGTATACTTCTTAAAAGAAAATTTGGATCTAAGAATATTTGAAGTACAATCCTTTTACCAGTCAGGGAACATTCCTTTTCACTCCTGGTGCTCTGTGATTGAACACCCTTATGTTTTACAAACAGATAACTGATGAATGGAATAATTCATTAATGAAAACTGTGCTTCAGAAGTGTTTTACTATTACTTCCCCCCCACTTTTGGTCCTCAAAAGTACCACTTCCCCGCAGCTTTGGCTGCCTTCCTTGAAAAGGTACTCAGGTAGCAAGGCAGCACATGGTATAGTGACAACCAACATGAAGTTACTCTTGGAGTATCTTAAAACAAAACTCTGTTAAATAAGGAAAAAAACCCCAAGTTTCATTCTCATTGTGCCAGAGAATCATGAATAAAATTCAGAGATTTGAGTGCTGCAACCTATATGGAATTACAAATTTTTAAGTGTGTATACTCTCATTTGTTTTAATTCAGTTACTATTCCCACTGGCATTCCAAAACGCCATGAAATACAAGATAATAAACACTAAGTCATCAAAATTGCTTTTGGCAATTGTCCGTTTTCTTCCACTCATCTGTTTATTTGTTTTACATGCTGACTGTGCTCTCCAGAGAGTATAAAATGCACTTCTATCTGTCTTTCTATCATTCTCCTGTAATATATTACGAGACCACACCAAGAAATGGGACTAAAGCAAAAGAGAAATTTGATCCTAGATTATGCTCAAAATTAGTATTTTGGGGATCAATGAGCTGACTGTGGCTGTTAAGGCAAAAGGTGAGGAAGAAGAGCAAATATCATTTAACATCTCCCTTAGCAAAAAACAGTTGCAGAAAAACATTGCTTGTGGAATGCAATTATTTGAGATTGTGCTGCAACTAAATTTGTCTGAGACTCTTCTTGACTTCTAGTAGGTTTTCAACTTTTTCTTAAAAGTTGGAACTCAAAGAAAGACAACACTGACTTTCTCTACTTGTCCACCAAATAAGATTTTAATGTCCTGGATAATATGTAGTACCATTTTTAACAGTCTTCCCATCCTTTGCTATGGCACATTATTTTCTACAACCATTAACTGAGAACAACATAAGGAAGAAAAGGAAAAATACCTGCAAGACTACCACCACAGTAAGTTATTTGGAGACTTTCTGTTGTTCCTAGTTTTAGAATTGTGCAACTATGTCAACAAGAATTTCCTCTCATATGAAACCAACAGCTATGTCAAAATTTCAACAGGGTTTTTTCAGCATTTTTAATGAAGCTTTTTAGGAATTCAGAAACATTTCTTCAGATTTCTGATGAAAGAATTCAGCTCAAGGCAGAAGCCTGACGTTTTCATTAAGAAGAGTCTCATTCCATTGTAAGTGTTATCTGCTGCTAGAGGTTCTTTCCCTTAATAGTTTTCGCATCTTGCTGTCACACTAAAACCAGTGACAAACTCCACATCATTTTAACCCCACTGCAGTGCTATGAACCAAGAATCTATCAAACCGGTATGGAAAGAACTGCTAAATTACTGCAGATGATGCTTTTGTGCTCCTGCATGTAATGTCTGAACATTTAGAGCAGGAAGTGGGAAGCATCGTAAAGCACAATGCTGATGGCTCAGATTCAGTGACTGCTGAAAAGAGCAAGAGCTCCGAGTGAAAGAAATGTATATTTATCTTATGAAAAACACAGCTATGACTAACTCTTTGAAGGGGTTTCAAAAGAGCACAGAAAAAGACATTCAGAAATAACTCAAGGAATCTACTAAAGAAATGGTTCAGGAAAGTTACGGTCCTCTGAGAGACCTTCCTTAACCTGAGTTAACTTTTCAAAAACTGTATTAGTATAAAGTGCAGTTCTTATTCCTGAAATTCAGACAATAGTCAGGATACCACAAACTGCTATGTGCAATGCAACCTAATTTTGAAGTAATAAAATCCTCAAGTAATTGATAGAAGTGAGAGCATTCTAGTAGTTCACATTAAAACAGAAGACTCCCTGTGGTTAAAATACAAAGTATCCCATGAATTTTTAATTCTCAAAGCCAAAAAGTTAAAAAAACCCAGCAGCACGAAAACACTTACAGCCAGTACACACATTCACTTCAAAATCCTAAATGTGCGTTTGCTTATTCAGATTTGGCCTATGAACACTTGATACATCTGACTCCATCCACCTTCAAGAACTGCACATCCCTAAAATACATCATATTCTAACCGGTCGAAAAACAGACAAAAGATTTGTAGCTAAATCAGGAATTTATTCTTTCGGTATCTACCACTTCTTGGACTTCCCCATTAGCTCCTGAGCAAGTTACTATTGAACCATACTTCAGCAGTACTTGCTTCTTTTCACTGCCTGAAACAAATTACTGGTAAATGGCCACATATGAAATACTTATCAATTGACCATTAATCATGGATAATAATAAGGAGGCTTGAAGAGGCTTCAGAGTACTCAAAGACCATCTGAAAGCCATGAAGAGCTGAGGATGGTATTAAAGCATCAAAATCATAACCAATATTCAGTTGTTAGTAACTGCATTCCCAACTCAAGATATAAATATTGTCATCATATCTCCAATTGAAGGAATTAAGTGTTTGAGAAATTTATTATTTTTTTCATCTAAAACCAATAGCAGAAGAGCTATTTACATGACATACTGAGCAGCCTCACTTATACTTGACAGAAAGCTCCAGCATAGTTTTTATTCTTACTGCATTGTTCTCTCTAGTAGTCAAACCCATTTCACACTGCATTCCAACAAAATCGGTAAACTCCCTGACACTTCACCATAGTATTATGCAAACAGTTTAAAGAGCGTGCACTCACACATTCAACCATTTAAAAACTAAGTTACATCATTCACTACTGACAGTAACAATGCAGTTTAACTGTATATAACTTTGCAGGGGGATGCTTCTTAGATTATACAGCACAAATTTAAATACTGATTAAAGGAATATATTTAAAGACTTTTTTTTCTTAAATGACAGCTGCATATAGTATTCAAGAAAAAAAAAAAGTGTGTCCTTAGTATTTGCTTTCAAACACAAGAACTCTGGAAAGAACGATGGTTTCAATCCCGTATTCCAGAATCATGACAGCAGGTACAGTAAAGAGTTGTGATTTTGTGATTCAACTGCATTATTGTGACTGCTACATTTTAAGTCTGACTTGTACTTGTAGAGGATTTTGATTTAGCAGAGTGATACAAGCAAGTAAATTTTTGTTACACAAACCCTCCACAGGTGGAATATCGCAAAGAACCTGACAATTTACAGTTCCTGCAGCTAGGAATATTAATGCAGATGAGCATGATCTTAGGATTAGAATTTAAATTTAATTATAATTTAATTTGAAGAAAAGTCGCTTCTGTCTGCAACACACCTTGTACTTTTTTAAGAGGTATTATTACAAAAGGTTCCTCCCCTCATGCTGTAAAGTAAGGGAGGAACAATTCTTCTAATAGATTGCTATGCTTAGTAAAAACATACTGCTATAAACTTCCTGCTATAAAACCATTATATGAATTCCATGGTATTGCACAAAGCATAGAAGAGACTGTCACCGCACAATTTCAAACTTAATAAAAACATAATACAAAGTAAAAGAGAAACGTACCTTTCATTTGTGTTCCAAAAGTAACCGCCAACTTTGCAAACAGTTCTGGGTTTTCAAATTTATCTTCTTCAGCTTTTACCCAAAAGCTGTTTTCTGCTATCTCTTGAGGCTCAATCTGAAAGAAAAATGGCACCTCCAAAGTTACTAATTAGTATTTTCAGTAACCAAGTTAAAGCAGATGCTACTAGACTTCTGTGATAACTGGACTGAATTAAGTTTAGGTATGTTCCCGGTATTATGTTGTCTTAAAGATGCTTCCTAAACAGAACACAATCAGATGAACTGCCCTCTATCTACACAATTATTTTTATTATATCTCTCCCATTCAACAAGTTTTCCAAACAGGCTTGATAACATAGTAACACCTGAGTTTGAAAGTATTCTAGCTTTCTCTTGATTACTTTCTAGACAGTTCCCAAATTCTTCACCACTGATATGCATCCCTGCTACTTGAGGACTGTAGAAGGAATAGTCTTTCTTACATTGCCAGAGCATGGAATACATTATTTGGAAATGATATGTCAATGAGGACCTTTCAGTGACTGAAGATTAAATCTGTAGGAAGAATTATCTTTTTAAATATCAGAAATAAATTTATACTTTTTTTTAATCATTTCCATTTTTCAAATGTAAACACAGATTTCATTACAGTACCTTATGGTACTGGCTATATTAAAAGATGAAAGTACTCTGCAATATAGAAGCTGAAAGCCAATTTTACTCTTCAAGTATAATTCAGAACAGCTATTTTGTTTTCAAAATATGTTCCTCTTCCAGTTTTTAAAGTCTTATCAATTCTTGTTTACAGGTTCATTTAAATGCCAATTCATTTTCAAGGGCTGTTTAACTTCAACATGATATGCAGGAAGTTTATCAATACTACGCTTTTAAGCCTCACTAGGATTTCACTGCAACATGTTGATCCTCCACTTTTTGCCATATGATCAACCTGTTAACGTGTAGCTCCTTTACCACCACCTGCAGGTAAGACATTTTTAAAAACTACTTTAACCCAACACTAATGGTAGACAGTTACAACAAAAGGCACTAAATTAAAAACTAAGAATTTTATTCCCAAAATGATGGCTCCTTAAAAGTGATGATCAAATAGACTTTCCTCTTTTTGAGCATGCAAGTGGTCTTTGGCACTCTTCCCAGAGCACTTAAGCAAAGTGTCCATCTGCAGTTACTTTCCACTGTCACACACAGTGTTCAGATGTACACTTTATTTCTATAATCACATAAACATAATTGATTATAATGAAATTGGCTGCAATGATAAATTTGTATTATAAACGAAAAACCTTATTTTTCTGTGTGTTTACAGCATAGGAATCTGCGTATGTTTCACAATTACAAAACTAGTGCAACTGACTCTAGAATCGGATATTACTTAACAATGACAACTGAGTGTAGAAAGCATAAGTTACATGTATGGCAGGAATCCTTCTCTGCTTAAGTGAGATGCCTAAATAAATTAAAAAAGATAAATGAATTGTAGGAGAGAAACTATCCTAACCAGACAAAGCAGTGTTGAGTCAAATATGAACAGCAGCTTCAGGAGAGAATGATATTGTCAGTGGCATACAGATTTTCTTCTCCCCCTTAAGAATACTGGCAAAATGTAAATTTGTGATGAAACCTGCATTCCATAAGAAAAAAAGTCCAGATGGAAATACCCAAACAGGTACAAGGGGTTAATATAAAAATCTGAAAGCCAAAGATCGTAAAAGAAGCTAACTGAAATAATCGTCACAAAACATTTTCTTAAAAGCCCAGGTGGAAATGCATTTCTAAAACATCAGAGTTCCATTTCAAAAGGAGGAAAAATGGTTTTAAAAAACCCCAGAAAATTGTATGATAGAAGCTTTGAAGACAGTAATCTTCTAAACAGAAAGACGACAAGGACATTCAATGGTAAAATATCTTCAACAGACAATAAACATTTCACAGGTAAGGAAGTGATTTATGTATATATATATATAGATATAGATATGGGTTTTAAAGGTTACAAAGTTGTATAATGCAAATGATTTGTAAGAGTACATGAACTAAAAGGACTTTTATATGGCTAGATGAATTGCAAAGTTAAAAAACAACCCCAAATCTCTGGATACCAACACTGGGTAATGCCATATTCCTCAAAGTAATACATGAACATCTTTTCCAGTATGATAATTCCTACATTCTCATTCTTGCTTCTTTTTAATAATACAACTAGTCCATTTTTCTTCTAAAAAAATATAATATATTGGCATGGCTGGCAGGAGGTTAAAGATATTCTGTACAGATGTTTTAAGAAAACAGCAGAACTATATGATTACTTTTAAATTCAGAAGCATTAAAGTTAAAGTTTATTCACAAAAAACTTCGGTTTTCTGTAAACGCACTAAGAATTACATGCAAATAAACAAAGAAAAGCCCTCACCAATTTCATTTTGCTGCACCCTCTACAGTTACTTGTAACATCACCCTCACCTACAATTCACTATAATGGGTCTGAAGTTTTCAGCACTATCATAACGTACTGTAGCACTAAGAATGCACACTGGTGCATGTTAACCAAAACCAAAGATTTACAGTCTTTCCCCCCCTAGATAGTTTTAATTCCTCTTCCCACAAAAAAACAAGTTATCAGTTATCCTTATATGCAGATTATTTTATAAGAATTACAGACAGAAAAAGTAAAGAGTTTCAAATTTATTTTAACATTTATTGAAATTAATACATTAAAAACATGGTTGACTATTTTGAATATCCTGCTACTTAAATATTTTGAAAGCCTGTTTTTAAACTACTAGTGGTAGATACACTTTCAGATTATTTTGGCACATCTCCAAATATTTTGAAATCCAGTGACAAAATAGTAAAGGCATTATAAATATAATATATAAATATAATATATATAATTTATATATATTATATGTTATCTATAATATATATATTTATATATAATATAATATATAAATATAAACACTAATTCTTCTGATTAAAGAAAGTATAAATTGACCTGCCATGCATTTCCACACAGATTTTCTCTCAGCCTTCTGAATTCCTCCTTCCAAAGTTAGTGAGATGAATCATTCACGGTACTGCTCTTATTTGTTACTCCAAAGAAAGAGCCATTTCACTAATCAACACTTCAGCAATTGGAGGAACACAAAACCTAAGCTTACTTTTTTTTTTAGAAAGACAATTAAGATCACTTATTCAAAAACATCAGAGGACAGTCTAGTTCCTCTTCCAACAGCAAACTTCTGTCATTACTAGTTTTTGAAAAGTTTTGCTTGAAGTGGTGATGGTGTATACTCAGAAATGTTACACAGCAACTTGCCTTCAATCACCTGAAAAACCCCGTGGGAAAAATCAGAATGATTTCCAAACACAGTCCAGTGCTGTTCCCCTAAGACCATCCATCTTTACGTACACTCTTAAAACTGAAATTCTATTGAGGCTGACAGGGTAGATCAGTTATCTTAGAACTCGATGGACGTATGATCCTGTGTCTGAGCAATATTGTGAAAACAGTCTGCAAAAGACTGTTACTGTTATGCAATGATATGATTCATTTCAGAGGCTTCTTATCGAAAAGATATCACATCTTCAACCAGGAGCAACATCTGGCATCCCATGTCATCCAGCTCCGTCCAGGGAAACATGATAACACCCAACTTCACAGAACGATGTATATCTACATCCATATGAATTTCCCAATGGTTTTACCAGCTCTGAAACATCCTGAATAAAACCCTGCGCTATTTCAGAGTGCAATTTAAGTTATAAACAGTTCGATGTTAAATTGCAACTTATGGTCAGCAATGACTATCTGTAGCCACTTAACAGCTTACTTTCATCAACAATTGATTTTACTAAGTTCTTGGTACCAACACACTATTGAGATAGAACACGGTTTTGAAGGAAAGTGTCAGACACTAGCCGGTAGTATCATAGAATCATAGAATGGTTTAGGTTGGAAAGGACCTTGAAGATCATCCAGTTCCAACCCCCCTGCCATAGGCAGGGACACCTCCCACCAGACCAGGCTGCCCAAGGCCACGTCCAGCCTGGCCTTGAACACCTCCAGGGATGGGGCCTCAACAACCTCTCTGGGCAACCTATTCCAGTGCCTTACCACCTCTAACGTGAAAAACTTCTTGCTAATGTTTAATCTAAACCTGCCCTCTTCCAGTTTAAAGCCATTCCCCCTCATCCTATCGCTACATGCCCTAGTAAAAAGTCCTTCCCCAGCTCTCCTGCAGGCCCCCTTTAGGGACTGGTAGGCCGCAATAAGGTCTCCCCGGAGCCCTCTCTTCTCCAGGCTGAACAGCCCCAACTCTTTCAGCCTCTCCTCATAGGAGGGGTGCTCCAGCCCTCGCATCATCCTTGTGGCTCTCCTCTGGACATGGTCCAGCAGGTCCATGTCCTCCTTATGTTGGGGACTCCAGAGCTGGATGCAGTACTCCAGATGGGGTCTCACGAGAGTGGAGTAGAGGGGTAGAATCACCTCCTTTGACCTGCTGGCCACACTTCTTTTGATGCAGCCCAGGATACGGTTGGTAGTACAAAGATTTAGTACCTTGACAAGTAGCAGGTATCCAGTTAAACTACACTGAAGTCCAAGCTAGGGCTCAAACCACATAGCATGCAATATATAAAGGTCCTCCTTTGATTTGTCTTGATGATTTGGTGATCTATCTATTTTTTCGTGAAGCAAACCTCAATACATCTATCACATTTTATACACTAAAAAACTGCCAATCACAAACTACCTTTAAGATGTGATGGATTAGTCTTGATGATCGATGCAATTATCTAGTACCCCAAATTTATTTCCTTTATATGGAAGGAACACTGGCTATACTGATCAAAAAGGGACTTTAAAGCAACACATATGCAAACACACACCTGGGTACTTGCATACCTTCTCTTGTCGCAAAGTGACCAATTATATTGAGAGGCAAGTAATAATTAATAACTGCTCTTACAGGTTAGTTTGCAAATCAGAGATTGTGCTTGCAGTTTGCTGCTTAAGTAAATGTTCATATGTTAAGATGTTTTAAAAAATGAAATTTGATTAAACATAACCATGTTAAGACTGTGCAAAAGCTCACATTCATTGGAAGTTCATGGTGCCCAAACCTTTCACTTGAGCAGTCCCATAGCTCCTCCCAGCAGCCATAAGCCTGCCCTAGCACACTACTAATTTGAAACAACCAATAAACATCTCAGATTAATTACCTACAAGTACCATTATAACACAGATACCAGCATCCTCTGAACTTATAACTACATTAGACATCACAAACTTAGAAGGTTTCTACATGATAGAGCATGCTGTTATCTACGTTTGAAATACTGCTTTAAAACTATTACTAATGGTTTGGATATATGTATGCAACTTAATGCAAAGCCCCAATTCATGTTCGCTGCACCTAACAGAACAGCGCCCTGTCTTTTCATTTGGGTCATCACAGCTTTTCACTCTGCTTTGATAGAGACCAACAATACAAGCAACTCTCTGCAGAGCTATGAAATTCAGTGAGCATTTACCCACCGATCATACTCCACATACCTCAGAAGAGTCACAGGTATCCTCTCAAGACCTGCCCTTGTGACAGGGCCAAAACAGAAAGAAAACACAGCAGTTACCTACTGCCATCTCCTGTTGTCGTTACATAAATCCACTGAGCTTAGCACACATCCTCCAAAAGCTCTCATGGAAAGAAATCTCTCGCTCAGCAATGTGCAACCCACAGACTTTCTTTGAAAGACTGTTGTATTAGAACTAAGTTAGCTTTCTGGGATATTCATCTGTCAAACATCAAACACAAAGTTCTGCCAACAAGAATCTCATTTAAAAACTCATTATAGTATACATTATCAACTACATCTGTGAAGCAAAGGAGAGGGGAGGAATATCAACTTCAAAACTCTAATAGAGCCATGAATTGAACTCAAGTTTAACATTAAATCACATACTGCTAAATCAAATGCAATAATAATTTTACACAAAACCAGATAGCTAAAAACTCACTTTAGTAAAAATTTCTTCAGTGCTTACAATAAAAACGAAAGTTTAATAACACCATTGCCTTTAGAACCTTCTGATAAGTTTTGCAACTGTCTTAATAGGGTAAAAATCTGTCTTTTTCAGAGAAAGAAAAACACTGTTGACGTGTGTTTTGTAGTACGATTATCACTGACAGGCAGGTAAAGCAATGAAAGTCAAATTTCCTTTCAAACTTCCAGAACATATTATAAGAACAAAAGAAATACGGGCACAAAATAATTGGCTTCATTTCTTAATTAGATGCTTTATTTTATGGTAAATTACTATATTTATTCAGAGGACTGATCTTAAAATAATTTTTAACCTCATGTGAAGACATCTGTCCTTAAACAGAAAATTTCAGTAGTTGAAGTCTTTATGCTTACTATCACAGCAAGTATAGAGTTCTTTTAATTAAAAAAAACTTGTTTCTTTTTATTAGAAAATTAGAAGGCAAATGCCTTCCCACTCTTCAAGCTACTCAAGTTTTTAAGTTTCATGCAAGGCTTTTAAAATGAAACTACATAACGCAATGAATTGCCACCATAGTGGTTTCACTCATACTTCATTTTTAAAAGAAATTCACAGAAGGCATAACCAAAGCAATCATGCACCGTTCTGTCAAGAAGATATCAATGCTAAAAATACAGTTTCTGAAAGCCTGATCCACTTTCAACCTGTCCTCAAAAAAGCAAGGGAAAATAAAATATAAGACACAATTTATGGCTCCCAGAGCCAAAGACGACAAAACTAAGGAGTTCTGCTTTGCATTGTCTTCCAAAATTCCATGTACCCATTTATAGCAACTTTTACTGCATTTTGTATCTAGATACTCAAGTAAAACCTCTTAATACTCCTTTCTAAACATCTTTTCTCACTACTCAGCCACAGCTACTTCAATTAAGCAAACAGCTATAGTTAACCCTTGACTCCAGATCCTTCTTTCTGTCAACTGACAGATTGTCCAAGTTGCTAAATGGCGGTCTTCCTAACAGTTTTCCATCCAGTTGTCTACTTCAAAATTCATTTTCCCTATCCTAAAACCCAGCGATCCTTTAACTAACAACTTTCTGCTGAAAAACGTAGTAACATGATTTATAAACATTTTAATTGTTTGATAACTCAAACCTGCTTTAAACAAGACATTTTACCTTTGAAGTGTTCACTTGGCAAGTCAAATATCAATTACAGGTGAAAATACGTAGAACTTAACTCTACACAAAATCAGCCAAAATTCTGAGAGCTGTTAGCTACAGGTATCCCCAGAACATGGGGTGTTACGCGCTCTTGGCAGAATTCAACACTTGGTGCTTACCGCATAGCATAAGGTGTCTTTAAAAAACAGTAACAACTGAATCACAATCACTGCATCAAAAATGTTTTAGATAAAGAATGGAACGAATCCCCCAAATTTCATGAGTACTATTAACAATCTAATGTAAACCCTAGCACTCCTTCTTCCTCAAAAGCTACTTTTTAATCAATGGTAATAAAAACAAATATTGTAATACCTTTGACCAGTTGATTCTCTTCATTGCGACTTCCAAGTTGTACTTTTTCTTCTCCTTCATCCCATGTGGCAATGCTGGTATCACCGGAAAGGGAGCAAAAAGAGCGCCTCCAAGAGGTGGTGGCATTGGAGGCCCACCAAAAGGTGGTGGTGGAGGAGGAGGTACTCCTCCACCAGGTAGCGGAGGTGGTGGAGGTGGTGCCGCTCCACCAGGCAGCGGAGGCGGCGGAGGTGGTGCCGCTCCACCAGGCAGCGGAGGCGGCGGAGGTATTGCCGCTCCACCAGGCAGCGGAGGCGGCGGCGGTATTGCCGCTCCACCAGGCAGCGGAGGCGGCGGCGGTATTGCCGCTCCACCAGGCAGCGGAGGCGGCGGCGGTATTGCCGCTCCACCAGGCAGCGGAGGCGGCGGCGGTATTGCCGCTCCACCAGGCAGCGGAGGCGGCGGCGGTATTGCCGCTCCACCGGGCAGCGGAGGCGGCGGCGGTATTGCCGCTCCACCGGGCAGCGGAGGCGGTGGTGGTATTGCCGCTCCACCGGGCAGCGGAGGCGGTATTGCTGCTCCACCGGGCAGCGGAGGCGGTATTGCTGCTCCACCGGGCAGCGGAGGCGCTGGAGATTGTGGCACATTCTCACTTCGTAGGGTTGGAGGTAATGGTGCTAATTCTGTCAGTTGACCTGTCAGGCTTGGACCCTGAAATATAAGAGGGGAATTCTTTTCACTGGGGGTGGGAGGAAGTTTAACATGAAGTTGAACCAACTAGGATGCCTTGTAGTCAACTGTACCTCAAGAAAGTGAGAAATGCAACTATTGTCCTATTTAAATGAGAAGCAATAACAATGGATTATACCACGTTCCATAAAACTGCCAAGTAAACTGAACAACCTAGCATTTTTATAAAAACAAATTGTTTCCATTTTAAAGAAAATTTAATAGTAGCAGTAACATTTAAGTGAACAGAACAGCATTTTATTTCTTACCAACGCACAAAACATTTATCCCACTTAGGATACCCTGGGAAGCTGGGACATCAGAGATGGCAATAACCATGCTGCATTTTAACAATACTGATCTGCTGGTGGAAAATTTGCTACTGAAGTAGCTATTGCAGTGCAAGAGGTTATGGGACCACAGTCGTTCATAGCTATCCTGACATCTTATTTGGAGGGGGAGGGGACTGAAAAACCAAATCATGCTTTCTTTTAAATCTGTCTGCAGTTGTTTCTGCAATGTTAAGAACAAGGAGCAATTGCAATGTCAATTCTAATAAGTCGTAAAAGGAACAATGAAGAGAAACAGCAACATGTTAAACCATCAGAGAGGTTTCTGTAGTGATAACATGATCCTAGCCCAGTACGAATTCCTCACAGATTTCTGTCATTCAAGACTATCTGTTATAAAGCAGCACCATGAACTACCCACAAACCGCCATACAAGCTCATACTCTATTTCCTCTACTATTTTTTTATTACAAAATTATTATGTAATAAAGGCTGTTCATTTAATCTAATTTGCATACTATTTCCCTACACAATTATTTATTGTTTCTAGTTTAAAGGAAGCAAGAGTTTGTAAAAAAACAAAAATATCAAACTGAGAAAAATCCGAGTGCATCTAAAAATAAGTGCCACAATATATTTTATGGGGTGCATAACGCTAGAGAAAAAAGGCATAGATACTGGAAAGTTAATGTGTATCACTTTTAATTGCACCATTATTGTGAATGAGCTGTAATGCCTGCATAATCTGAACTGCGTTAGAATCAATGTAAACAGGACTAATAATTATTTAGCCTAAAAATAAATTTTTGGCTTTGCCCGAGGCATGTGTTTCCTTGGCCCACAAACTACTACACTAATTATAATGCAAGAATTGGTGGAGAACTCATTAAAACAGACTGTCAAATTTCAGTGTGACATTGTCTTCCAGATATTTGTAACAAACATTAAAATTGCTAAGAACAAAGTATGAACAGAAATGTCTGTGTGTGAAAACAGAATAAGAAATCATAAGACACCACAGGTTACAACAATGACTTGTATTGCTAGCAAAGGACACAACGACAATGAATTAACAACTGTTAAATGCAACGTAACGTGCTTACATTAAGATGAGAAGGCCAGTGCTCTGATAAGGCTACAGCACAGACAACTTGCCAGCAGAAGACCAGCATTCTGAAGGCAGGATGATGGCAACCAGGTTACAGTACATCACATACTATTCTTCCTCTTATTATCCAAATAGGAAGTGAGATCATAGGCATTAAGAGATCCACATTAGGGAAAAAATGCAACAGGCAGACCTTGCCTAGCAATGAAGGAGTAGGAAATAAGCCAGGCTGAGGCATAAGCATCTAACTGTAGTATCTGTTGGTTCCTAAAGGGTATAAAAGACCTGTCTAAAACCCATTTCATTGTCATTAAATAAACGGAACCAAGGAGATGTTGTGAGGGCTCAACAGGCAGCATTTCTTGTCCTCTCTGCTTCACAAGTGATCCTGGACAAATCACCTGGAGATACAGTTATGGTGCGTGTGAGCAAAATTTATGAGGAAATGAATGCAAGTAAAATCAGCTTTGCTGAAACTAAGTATCACCTTCCCCTTCCACAAGTTCTTGCATTTTTTTTGTTATGTTTACCTATGAGACTGTATAAAGCTAGTGTAATACTAATTTTAGAAGTCCAATATCCAGAGTTCAAAAAAATACTGATGTTATCAGTTGCATGCACGTGCTGAAAGGCATGTATATTGTGCCCACACAGCTATCATGATGTCCACCTTTGCAATTCAAGTATAAAGCCTTCCAAAACAAACACTTTCTGCAACATGTACAGAAGTTGCAGTGTTAAAGCATAAATAAATACTTAGAGAAAAAAAAAGCCTGGCTGGATTCAAACTTCTCATAGCCTGAGAAAATTTCTTCCTCAATAAAGCAAATATCTGTCACAGGTGTTGAATATACTACTATTTGAAAAATGTTACCTCCGTTAACTATCCTTAATAGTTTATGCTGGCTTAAAACCAAATCAATACAACTGTAACATACATTTCAAACTTTATTACAAAATTATACTACAGAGCAATTTCTTTTCAGTTCTTTTAAAAAAAAATTAAAAATCAACTTGACTGTGGAACCTACTGTGATTTAGTTTTATTACCTGGGTTCGTAGCTGTTTGATTTCTGTTTCAAGTTCTTTGATTTTCTCTTCTCGTTTCTGAAGCTCTGCCTGTGCCTCTTGTCGAGCTGTGAACTCTTCATCAAACTGTAATGATTAACCAATACAGAAGTGTTTGTCCATTTATGCCCACACTAGATATTATATTTTCACAAATTCTTTAAGCAATATCACAACTAGAACAACAGATGCACTTTTAACACTTTAAAAAAAAAATATATATATATTTTTCCAGTATGTGTTCTTCTAGTACCACCTAATGTCTTCCATCAGTAAGTCAATGACACAGAACGACTCAGATCCAGCTACTTCGTAAAGCCGTAAGTTCCACAGTTTTCCCCTCCCAGAAACAGAGCACTGCAGACTTCTCAAACTAAATTGGAGCACACATCTCATACAGAGAGCTTAAATCTGAAGAGAGATGTGTGCAGCTTCAGCAGTATCATCCATAAAGTAATGTAAGAAGGGAGGTATCCAAATAAGTCAGTGATCCCTTTAGTCTTGCTGTCCCCATATAAAACAGAAGTCCAGTTTACAACATGATTGTGAGAATTTTGCTGTGTATTTTCATCCTGCTACTGTTTGCTAGGCTTAAGAGATTATTAGCATCTTTAAAAGCTTGTTATTCGTTCTTCCACAGGACAACACAACTTATCACTAGGAAGAACATGTTGACTGCCACTAATGAAGTGCATTATGATAAATAACTCTGCCAGGGAAGCATCACAATAGTTTGCTTTCTATAAAGCTCAGACACCATATCTCCTCTATTAAAAATGCATCCACACTTAACATTGAAGAGAGAAAAGCTAATTACTTCATGCAACCCTTCATTTGAAATTTGTAATCATCACGTTCAAGAATATGTACTGCCTTTTGGCCTGCAAAGAGGCTCCTTAGCCTACTAGCAAAAATCACAATTTTGAATACTTTTAATACACAACAATGTGGTATATGAACTTCAGTACTATTGCAGCTAATATAGTACATTCAGCATTTCATATCCTTAGACAGGATGCAATGAGCTGGAATTAACAAATTATCCATTAACATAATCTAGGAAACAGGAATTTAAGTAACTTGAGAAAACATTTTGTGTGAAAATATTTTCAGCACAAACACAAATAGTGATAAAGCAGAAGGATAAGCATCAATTTCTTTAGAAACATGTCCAAAAATTTTCTTAGAAGAAATATACTGAGCTGCAATTCTTTCTACAGAAATCACTTCAAACGTCTAACCTCTCCTGTATCTAGTAATAAAAAAAAATGCCCATGGCCAAAATAGGACTTCGTTATCAAGTTCCTAATAAAAGAGAACTGCACCAGAAGTGTAAAACTGTTAGGAAAACAGGTTCCAAAAATGCATGGTAAGATTCCTAAATGTGAATAATAAGGAAATAAGTAACTCTTCCTCATAACTTCATAAATTATCCATGGGCATTTTAAGGAAGTAAAGCAGTATTTTAATGTTAGTATCTCTGTGCCTAAAGAGTTGATGCTTTTTCAAACACTTAATGACACTGCTTTTCAATAAGTTTCTTCAGGTTCTAAAACAAAGCTAGCTGAAGAGTTATGAACACTCCCCCACCAGTTCTGTTTTGTTTTGTTTTTTAAGCATATACCTGCACTGTAGGTATCTAACTATGACTAAGTATTTCAGGACAAAATAGCAACAAGAGGAATTTTTCCCCATCGGTTATCTACAGCAGAGGATACAACTGAAGATACGTACACAGCCAATACTACACATCTGCTCTGGAATTCAGACTAAGCTGAATCTGAGCCACGCACACACACACAGAAAAACCCCAAACCCACAGAGCTATTAAATGTGAAAGAACATCCTGACTGTGAGATACACTATTTCCCCCTTTCCACTAAGTTTCTACTGTGAAACAAGCCTACTTTGCTCCTGTCAGGCTTCTGTTCCATACCTTAAAAAGAGTGCACTCTTTTTAAGCACTTACCTTTCTGGAAAATTCTGCTGCTTTCTTTTCACTCTCTTCTACTTTAGCTTTGTCCACACATGCATCTAGAATTTAAATAAAATACCACACAGAAGTCAGGTAAAACATACCACAGTTCTGAGGTGCCTTCCAACCATAATTACCCTATGACCCCACGACACAGAGGAACAGATAAAAACCACAGTGAATTACCAGGTTGATCTGACCAAACATTTGGTGAATTATTTTGATGAGCAAAATCAGTAAATATAAAAGAAGTGGTGAGGACACATGACCAGTAAAGTTGAAGATGATTCATCATAGTTGTTCTGTCTCTCAGATTTGAGTTTGCATGCCCTTCTCTTTTATATGAATCTACTACTAAAATAAGAAAAAAAAGGACTTTTCCTTTAGTATGAAGTAATAGTTACTTCTGAGGTTTCCAATCAGAAAGCCTCCTTTTCAAATTAGGAATCCAAAAATCAAGCATATCCTTATTTCAGTAAAATTATTTTGTAGGCAAGGAGAATTTGGACAGACTGCGAATCCTCACTCAAAGGTACAAAGCACTTCTATTGACTTTTCAGGTAGCGTAAAACTCTAAACATCTTATAAGTGAGGTAAACACAAGTAACTATATATTATAGCTAGGAATTGGCATGGAAACACAAATCAGTTGTCCCTAAAACTAGCAGGTGAGTGGAAACAGAAGGCAAGGTGAGGTAAGATCTTAATGTAAGATCAAGTGATCACGTTCCAAGAGCCGTAAGTGAACAGAAAATGCAGAAATACTCCTTGGATACACAGGATATCTTTTAGAAAGCAATTTCCACACACCCCCAAAGTCAACCTGTACAACATCCTTTATTTGATCCTTTTGTCACATCACAAAAAAAAACTTTTTCCTAAATGAATGTGTTCTCCAAGAGCAATTACTTCCTCCAGTGAAATATTTACTCTAGAGATGCCCTTGTATGTCAAGAATACAATCTACCCCACCAATCTTAAGAAAAGCATAAAATAACACTTCTAAATGCTGATAACTGACATTTCAATGATAGAATATTTATTCAGCTGCTTCTTTCCCGCATGACACGAACATCCACAGTCCCTCAATGCTTTAACCGATTAGTTTACCTAAAAATAACTTCAAATACTCGGAAAATATTACAGAAAAAAATTCTTAGCATTAACCATAGAACAATTACAAATCCACTAATAATTAATGCTAATGTAATTTTGATTATTTGTAGCAGATCTGAAATTCACAGAATTTATGGACAAGCAATTTTTGGTTATTACAACTACTATATTCAGATATAAGTCAAGACAAATTTGGAGAAGTAAACTTCATCAGTGTCATTTTATCAAACGCCACAGAGCTTGGTCTAGCCTTCTCCACAAGAACACCTGTAGCTTACATCCATGTTACCAGAAAACTGAGAAAATTCACACAGTCAATTTTGAGTTTAGACAGAAGCAGGCAAAGAAAAAAGGGCACTGCAGTAAAACAAGGTAAAATTGCTTATAGTATACAAACCAATAAGATGAGTAAAATCCACGTCCATTCTTCCTCTGTATTTAAAATCTGGGTCCATGCCACTGCAGTGCAATACTATCTGTGATACACATTCTTCTATTATCTTGTAATATTGAGGTCTAGCAAAGAAAACATTTTACAAGGTAATAAGAACATGAACAATCATTTATGCAACATGGAGGAGAAAAAAGGGGGCAAATTTAACTCCCAATATATGAGTTGTACAAATGCCAGTAAAAGCATTGAGTTAAGAGTCTTATTTGTGTTCTAGCTAATGAAGAACTGTGGTTAGTTTCTCAGAAGGATATCTAGCTCAGGACTCCACAAAATATTGTGCATTTTTCATTTATCCTTTGCCAGACAACAATGAATAAAATCAATAATGTCTTTAGTATTTTCAATGTATGCTGCAAGAATGACTTAGCACATTCTCAACACAGTGAATTCCATCACTGGCAACAGCCCCAGTATTGAATGACTTAGAAAATTAGTTAATAATTAACTTAATTGCTTGATATACATCTCTATACAACAACATCAGGAATCTCCAAGATTAGGGAATTCTGTCTTCAAAGTTAGTAGCTTTTACCAGTGCAAGGTATTACATCTCAATTTCACATACTATTGAAACTCTCAAAGTAGAAAACCCTGAAATCTAAACTGATCATATTTCAAACTTTCAAATTTAAAAAAAAATATAAAAATTGAAGATTTAACAGGTTATATTTTACTTCTTAATTTCACCATCTTGCATATCAATTGTTTTTATCATCCCTATACAACAAAAAAAAAATTAATTCCTAAAAAAAGATTTTGTACATGGTACACTGACACTGCTAAGACACTATGAAGTACACAAAAGAACAGCTTACACTGAAAAGACAAGATACAAGGCACTGGAAGAGTTTTTCATTATTAGTTAAACAACTAACTTTCAGGTTCTCTGAAGTCCTGAAGCTATCAAACTTGGAAAAAAAAAAAGAAAAAGTGCTCAATGAGTTAAGAGATTTTGAGATGAAGGCGTTAGAATATGGTTCTTTGAAATAAGCGTTATTATATTTAATGAAATCTTTTCAATATTAACATTGAGCAGAAAGACAAGTAACACATCTGGTACAGAACAACTATTCATGAGCGATTATGAGCTACTCAGTTTACCAGGGTCATGATTTCTATTCTTCCCCCTACCCCTTTCAAAAATCAAACCTGACAGTTGACACTTACCTTACATAGTAATCACTCCTGATGAGAAGGAAATGTTGGAGAATTGACAAGAAATAATTTTCAGAAGTAGTATCTTTCAACATATTGTACAGCAGATGAAATACTTCATTAACATCAGTGCAAACATTGTTAAGGAAATAAAAGGTCTTAAAAAACAAAAATTAAAACAAAGACAGACAAAAAAAAAACCACTACACAACACACCCACCCCACCTCAAACCCAGTTCCCTAGACATCGTTCATATTGTTCAAGCACAACCTTTCAACACTCCAAATTACTATCCTTATTAATAAACATCCTTTTTCCACTAAGATTATCCGCAGAAACTCCGTCCCCTATTTAACAACTAAGACATGTTTCATTACTACTCAGAAAAATCATACTACATACTTACTGCCAGAGAATCCTGTAAACATCTTTCACACAAAGCTTTCATTTTCATTCCGAAGTGAGCCAGGCTATTGACAATTACACACCCATCACTTTAACTTCTTAAAGAAGAAAATTACCTGTAATTACCCATTCTGTAATGCCACAATGTTACTTGTTAATTTCCTGTTCCTCTCATTGATGGTATCTATCTTCCGCTGCTTAAGTACCCGTACTAGTCTCTTAAAAACTGCAAGCAACCATTCTGAACGTAAGTGTCTTTAAACTTACCACTTCTTCACAACTAGAGAAGGTATGCATCTTAAGTGCTTCAGAAATTTTGTTTCAACTTAGTTATCAAAACTCATTTTCCTTCTAATTTATAATCTTCTGTGGGTGTAATTTTATATCTTCATGTATTACAAGCTGGAGTTTAGCTTGGTAAGTGTTATTTATGAAAAACGAATTCAGTTCCCAATGACTTACACTTGGCATGCAAATTTAAGTACTAATTTTCTAAATAAGTTTTTAACAAAAAACAAGTGGAAAAAAATCTGCTTGAGAAAGTGCCTGAGAAGATACACAACTGTGACAAATAAGCTGCATGTACAGCATTCTAACTTATGTTTAATAAAGTTATTAAATGATGCAACAAGTTATAACACCATTTCTATAAAGGATATTCCATTTCAGCTCTGATATCATTGAGACGATGTGACAGTTCAATTAAGTCTTCTTCTTTGTTCTCATCAAACACTTTCAGCTGAATATCAAGCTCTTCATTTTCCTTATCTTTCAAGCCCTATTTTTCAAGGCATAGCATATCTTAATTTTCCCTTTTTTAAAGCAAGAATTCCCCCCTTCAAAGATTATATCATGACAGAATATAAGACATTAACCTTTGGGATAGGAGGAAGCTGTAACTCAGTGCCTGTGCTTTTTTATTATGATTGCACAGCTGAGAAAAATTAAGGCAAAATAACAGCAAATATAGCAGGCATGGGCCACAAAACAAATACGAAGCCTTCTAGTTGAGCTGAGTTCTCTAATAGGACATAGTCCACAGTTTATGCTTGTTCATGTCAGAGTTTCTTTTAAAAAAAAAGCATAAGGATATTTCAAAACATTAATGAAAGTGAATGCAAGAAGCATAAAGAAGATACGCTTACAACTTCTGTTATTAAGTTAATCTAGATCATAGCATAAAAACATACATAGTACCTTGAGAAATACTTACAAGAGAAGTAAAAAAACATAACAAAAAGTAGTACTTGGAGCACAGAAAAATTTGATTTTCTTGTAAGAAATATAAGCAATTTCTCTAATACACTTAAGAACAAGGTTTAGCTTCCTACTAGGCAAATCACAAAAAAGGAAAATAGTTCAAGAGCTGTTAGTGTGAAAGCGCTCCATGCTTTAAATGAAAATTGGCCTGGAATTGTCATAACTGTATATGCACAAACTGAATGGCAACCGCGTATGTTCCCAAAAAAAAGTAGAAACTCATACCAATTCTAATGTTTGAAAACCAGAGAAGGCTACTGTGAATTTGGACAGATTAAGAGAGAAATATGGATTCTCCTCCTGATCATTTTTTTCTGTCCAAGAAATTCTCATTTATAAATTTCTTGAAAATTTAGCTCTAAGCACAGATATGAACCCAAAGTCTTCTTAAGATCCTTTATCATTAAGGAAGTTGCTTTCTAATGCAAAAAAAACCTCCTCTACCTTGGACGTTCATTCCCTGCAGAATTAATGATCTGAGTTCAATATGTATGTTGTAATTAATACCTCACAAATAAACAAACAGCAAGATGGTATTGACTATTGTAGTTAATATTTCATGTAAGCTGTAATATCAATTAACCTTACTAGAGACAGAATTTCAACACAATAGCTGTTCAACACTTAAAAAAATTGTTATCACTAAATATTAATTGCTTTTAAACTCATATCTGTATGTCAGTACACTCTACAAAGTTTTCTATCATGATTTATTACAAGTCAGTTTATTTGCCACCTAACCCACGCCTAATTCTTAAAGTTTTAAAGCCTTTATTGATTGGGTACAATAACTTTCAGTAGATTTAAAAGGAAAAACCAAACAAAAAAAAAATCTTAAGAGTTCTTCAGGCTTTCAGATGTTTTACAGCAAATAAAGAAGACAGCAGATCATATTAATGTATCTACATGACATAAAACCTAAATACATACCCTAAGAAAAACTAACATATACACTTCAGTAACAGTTTCAAAGCTGAATGTGCTAAAAACTAGAGATTTTATTACTAGCAAATGTTTATAATTCTTAAAATTTATAATTCTCTAATTTATAATTCTTAAAATTATTGCAGTATAAATTCAGTTTCAAATATAAGCAGGTACTCTTTAATTTCTCTCACCTTTTGTGAGAAACTGAGTAGCTTAAGCATACATATTCTTGATGTAAGCATCAGAATGGTTTCTTGGTTAAGAGCTATAAGCCTGCCCCTAAGTCACAAATATTTATACCCAAATACCCATAAAGGCATACTTCCATGCAGATGCATGAAGATACACAGTCTCAAAGAGAATGAAGGAGTTGATTTGATTTTTCCTTAAAAATTCCAAATGCATTTTTCAGAAGACTGATTAAAGAAAAATAAATTTCACAGAAAACGACAGGAACGGCATATACAAAGAAACTTAATCCAAGATTGGTTCCACAGTCAGACTCGCGTTCACTGCATGTGCTTTGAGCTCTTTACGCTAAATTTGACTACCCTAATTTAATTTCTAATATATTGACCTGTTTCAACTACCATTCTGGTTTACATAGCTAATGAGATCTTAAACGTGCAACTATGCAGAATGAAAGCAAATTTGGATTGATAGTCCTTTCCAGGTCTGACCTTCCCCACCCCTAATCCTCACATCTGCTGCTCTCAGTAAAACAATTTGGTCACCTTCAACATTCACAAACAGCTGACTGTGATCAATTCCTATATTCAAATGACTTACAGGCAATATCTTCTTCAGGCCACAACGTAAAAACTCATTTCTCAAGTGTATCCTGAAATCAAGATCATCTGGAGATGTAACAAGGGCATTGATGAGCTGCATACACGCCACCTGTTATCAGAAATATAGGCAAAAACTTTTAGTATTTATAGAATGAAAATAAATACTGTCTTTGACTATTTCAGTTTAATTATAAAACCATAAAACCAAATTTCAAGAGATCAATATTATTTATTATGCAGCATACATGTAACATGACTTTGGTTAATTTAAGCAACATCAAATACTGCTCTGTTTTCATATTGTGAGTGCTTCTGCTCTGTCAAAATTGTATCACATAAAGGATCATATTTTATTTCAGAAAGTTATTCCCACACTACAGTTCCATACTGCAACTTCTCTTTCTCCACAGTATTCACCAATTTGAAAACAACCTGCTTTTACAGTAATCAAAAATTAATAAGTAAAAAAAAAACCCCACCCCAAAAACACCCATACACAAAATAATTCACATCACCAGGTGTCTTTTCTACTCCTGCACAGCACTTTAGCAAAATATCCGAGGTCTCAGGATACTGGCTAATGCTTTAATCGAACAGCTGTGCACTTTAATTGATTTACTTTAAAACAGGTAGACAATAGCATAATGTCAAAAGTGCTGATACATGTTAAAAGACTAAAATAGGACTCGAGGGAAATACCAAGCTTAGTAAAAGATGTTAACTGCAAATAGAAGTAGCATTAGAGTAGGAAAAAAAAATAAAAATCAGTAGCTGCAGAGAAAAAAAGTCAGATAAAAGCACCCTTCCTGTTCTAATTACATTAACTATTTAGTTTTAACAGAATACTTTATGGAGTCTTAAATTTCTATTAAAACATTCTTTCAAAAGGCATTCCCTTTACACTGCTGTATCTTCAAATAATGTAGTATCATCATGCTCGCTTGAATGATTCTTGTTATTTTACTACTATGACATGACTTAACAAGCCAAAGTACATGTCCAATCTGAAATTAATAGAGAGAAGAGGTGCCATCTGCTATGATTGCCTTTGCCAGAAGAGACTCGGGCTTAATGGCTTGTGCTAATACATTACAAGTAAAGAACGATTTTGTCAGAAACAAGTTAATGAGTCTTGCAATTGTACCTTTACTGATGCATAAGTGAGGTTTCAGGGGGGCAGAAATGTTGTGCGGTTATTTTTGTTTGCTTTAAATCACAGTCATAAAGCAAGAGACAACTTCAAAATGAATTCTTTTGTGATAGCATTATTAAGATTAGAATGTCATTTATAGAAACCTATTGAACATCATTAACTCATCACCTCTGAAACAAGAACTACTGACAGTAAACATAGCATTAATGCAACTATTGCTGACATATATATGATCTGATAATGGAAAAAGGTATACCTTCCATGTAGGTATACCTGCCCTGCCTTTCAGCTATAGTACCTTAGTAATACAAAAGTTGTATTAATACTGTATTATGAGAAGGAAATCAACCAAAGTCATCCTTTAGTAGGATATTCAGCCACTTGGTCTCTATGCAAACACAGTTATCAAAAGAAAAGCAATTAAAAAAGCTTGCATTCTAATAGCAACCAAAAGTCTTGGGCTATTCAGATGTATACAAAGAATAAAAAATCTCTATCCACTCACACATAAGTAGTAATGAACATGTGACATGGGACATGACTCAGTAAAGATCACTGGACAGGAGACACTTTATTTTATAAAAATAATTTTAAAAACTCACTAGACTATGGCTAGAGATGCACCAGTGGCTGATGAAGGGCAGATGCCAAACACACACCAAGGAATTCACCATTCTTGTAGCAACGCTATCCTGCTGCACACTACTAATTTCAAAAGGTACCCTGACATAAATGGACACACCCCATCCACATCTGCCATAGTTATTATATATCTGAATACTTACTAGGCTGCATATACTGCTGCCAAAAGTCCCAGCAGTAGTAACACAGCTGCATTTATATCTTACAGATTTCTTAGCAATGGAAGAAATCTGCATGCCCATCCTTAGTAAAGAGTGTGTTACATTTTCTAACAGAAGGACTCAAAAGGACAGGGGAGCATAAAAAGTAAATTACCCCACTACCCACAGCGCAATAGCACTGTAGTTCCTGAAGGAATTCTTTTCAACAGATGACTTTGTATGAAATCTAAGCACTCCCTGCACAGGGATAGATACATTAAGCTATGCATCTATCTGTAGCCGACTATAAAGCTGGTAAACTGAAAGTGATAGCGATAAAAAAAAAATATACTTGACACAGATCTGTTTTGACTGTGGCTTATTTCTGTTTAATATATAAGGATGGCTGTATTAAGAGGATGTCTATGGTGGACAACATTTAGCTTTAAATATCTAAAACTAGTAATTTTACTGCCACTCAATTTACTTCTCATATTACTGAGTGATGAATGAATAATCACTGTCCTCATGTTATTTTTTTTTTAAAAAAAAAAGTAAACCATTCAACTTATCAGAGAGAGGCTAGAATTTAACCTAAGTTGCCATTACCAGGGAGAATGATAAAAAGGTACCAAAATCCTTCATAGCCAAATAAAACTTTTGACTGCAGTTCCTAGAAAATCTCAGTACAAAAAAACCTTCAAAATACTTAGCTGTTTTAAGAACCTCTATGCTTATCTATTTTTTAATTTAGTAATATTACCAAAAGGTGAACAACACTGGAATTATGTTCCTGCCACAGGTACTTCAAACAGTAAGATACTTTCAGTGTGTGCTCAGTTAAGGCATTCCAGTTGTGGTTCTAAATTAAACTCAAATATTCATTTCAAGAGCAAAACACAAAACTTGTTCTGCCTTTTTACAAATGTATTACTTCAATGGAACCAGTTCCAAGCTGTAAGTACGAGAGGTTTTGCTTACTTTGGGTGGGGCAAGACTGGGGGGAAGAGGGTGTTTAAACAAGCAATGCATTTTAGGAGTACTTTTTCATGCTTCTTCCCTAAACCAAAAAGATGTACAGGGAGCAGTGCCTCCAACTCCTTAAACTCCAACTTCTTCAGGGCTCCAGTAACAACTACTAAAACATTTCAAAGGACAGACCAAGAGCTGGATTTTTATTTATCTGCTAAATCACACAAAATTCCTGGTCAAGATTAAGCAGTGACAACAATAATAAAATGCTTTTACCTGAGCATTATATCTAGCATCCAAGAAAAGGATTATCACTAATTACTCTTTTTATTACGATCAGAACTTTTTAATCCTATTTTTAGGACAAGGAAGTGAGTTTCTTGGTTTCACACCGTTAACAATTAGAAAGCCTAGTATCAGCAGGACATTTCTATTTATTTTTCCTCTTTTACTGAACACTGGACTAACAGCACTAAAAGACTTTGCTGTTAAATAATTTAAAGGTCATAAAATAATACAGTCTTCTAGTATTTTAGATTATTTCTGAAGCTTTTAGTAAGAATTATTAGTAAGCATATAAAAAAAGCAAACCCACCTGCAGTTGTAAGAATTCATGGTTTTCCAGTCCTTCAACAATCTGAGAAAAGCGTTCCCTATTGTGCCTTTCAGCAGCAGTTGTTATAGCACCTAAAATCTTGTCCAGACTAAGAGAAAGATAAAATGTCAAAAAGCATACCACAGCCAACTTTGTCATTTTTAGTCCACTATTTACACAATTCAAGACTTCAGCGTACTGACAGAGAATTTGAACACATTTATCTACACTTAATCTATATAAAGTTGAAAACAAGCCAAGAACCAAGTGTTAATATCTACAATATTAATGTTGAATTAAAAAAAAGTGAAGAAATCTCTAAATTATTGTGACAGTCAGCTAAGAAACAACCAATGAAAAAAATAAATCACTACACCTTTGCAAGACTGTGCACTAGGTACTAGCTGACATGAAGTTGTCTTTCCAGAAATCAAAATGTTTTTATGTTTTGCACACCAGACATGGAGTTTGCTATTTTCAACCTTCAGTAAACTAAGACTAAACTAATTATCTTTGTTTTAAAAAGCTCTTCGACATATGCTACTTAACTCCATAACTTGAACTATTCAAAAATTCAGCTATAAATGTAAACTTTTTGCCCCTATCAAATTTGTTATTTTTAGGTAGAGGGATGATATTTAAATAAAATCCGTAAATATATTTATTTCTACATTAATAATATTATCTTCTAAACTAGTGAATAAATCTTAACATGTGGTGTCAAATCAGCAATTTTCAAATACAATGAGTTCATCTCCCCTCCTCAGGGGAGACATCTGAATCTCAATCCTCCCCACAATAACAGGCTCAGTAGTGCCCCATCCTAACACACATTGCTCAAAATTTTATTTAAATATGACAGCTTTCCTTGTGGCAATTAAAAGTTCAAAATTCCTTATTATATTCATCAGGGATATATATGAAATAACTTATATATTCCCTTTTCAGCAGCCATTTATGAACAGTTATGGCTTATTAAGTCTTCTTTTCTCTACAGTAAGCAACCATAGTCCTTTCAGACCTTTCACTTAAGCCATGGTTTCTAGATCTCTGCTTATTTGCTTTTTGTCTAATTTAATATTGAATTAATGCATCAGAACAGGTGAAAGTCTCTTTTCATTTAAACACATTAAGAAAACAAAGACTCAACAGGTTACATTTGTTTCACTGCAAAGTTCTCACCTGTGTCCAAACTGACAACTCATAAGCATTCCAAAAAAAAAAAAACCCCACCAAAAAAAACCCAATTTGTTTCAGTATCTTACTTACATATTTTCCTCTCCCACAATGCAGATAGCAGAAAGTATTTTCACTGTTTCGGTCATCATGTGTGGTTGCTTTGGATCAATTGCTCTCGATAACAGCAGGAGACTTCTTTCATCTCCTAGAATCCTTTGCAATCCGTACTTAAAGGAAAAAAAAAAGCTTACAGTGAATATACTGTATTTACCTTGAATATTTATTATCTTTGGGCTTCAGATCCTTAGGAATCCTCACACACACCTCCCCATATGAAGTTCAGCAACACTCTACTAAACCTCCACACCCCCCACCCCGTAAGTGTAACAGCTCCTGGCAAGTCGAAATAATATTTTCCACCCAATGACCAATAGAGGTTGAAATTCTTTTTTGAAACAACTATCTTCTTTTATTTATTGTATGTTCTATCTCACTTTCTGTACAGATAAATTAAAAAAAACCTTACACTTTGGCATTTATTTGAAAGTAGCATTAGTTTTCCTATTCATTTTCATTAACTACAGGATAGTTGGCAAACAGGATATCTAATTGTTTGAAGTTAGTGTAAGTGTAAGAACAGCAGTGGGGGAACCACATGACCAGTTAAGTTTACTTTTCCCACTTCATCACACAGGCTATTCTGTGAGATTTTACTAAACTGAGTTACAGTAGTTAAAAGTAACTTTAATGCAGAGTTGTATTTATTACGGGTAGGGGGAATAAATCATTACAACAACACTTTAGATTTTGCTATGAATAAAGCAAAATTACAAGTTTAACACATCAACTTTAGAAACAGTACTCACACTTCCTGAACATGAGTAACTCATGTTAGAAACAAATTAGATACAACTTAAACTAGATTGAAATGTTATCCTTTACCTACTACCTGTCAACTTAAAAACTGTAGCTAAAAAGATATTAAATCATACGCAATTTAAAATCAGGTGAAAAAGACATTATATTAACAAAAACAATCATGTATTGAAATCTGAATTTAGAAAACAGTATTTTCCTTTCAATTTCACAACCAATTATTTCCCGATTCACTTACCTTAAATCTATACTATCATCCTGTTTGCCAAACATTTTACTTCCAAAAATCAGTAATATTTAACAAAACTAAGACAAAATGCATATTCAGAAAGTTTTATGAATAAGACTCTCAACAAAAAGTTTAACACCTATGTTTCCAGAGAGTCAGCTCACAGTGGATATACAAGCTTGCCTTCCTTTTCTGAGATTCAGCATGCTACATAGATCTTGAAGGCAACAAAAAACAATCACGCTAGAAGTATTTGAATTCAAAATATTTCTTACTTTATTGTTCATAAATGCTTTGAGGCACTGGATAAGTTTATGTTGATTCTTCTTATCAATACTTTCTTGCCTTGAAAGGGAAGAGGAAAAATAACATAAGCACAAACAATCTTCACAAGTTCCCCTAGCCCTCCCTTCAAATGATCCGAGTCCTTACTGTTTCTTGTCAAGAAGCTTTTCCAATGCATCCAACAAAAGTCCAAGACCTTCATGTCCA
This sequence comes from Anarhynchus alexandrinus, assembly GCA_008711295.1. Taxonomy (NCBI): domain Eukaryota; kingdom Metazoa; phylum Chordata; class Aves; order Charadriiformes; family Charadriidae; genus Anarhynchus; species Anarhynchus alexandrinus. The sequence continues at coordinate 7,010,133 of VUYV01000006.1, read as the reverse complement.
AAATTGTTAACCCAACTGAAAGAAAGAAGAAAAATGCTTTTAATTATTTCTTAATCAAATTTAAAACTTGCAAAGTTATGTCTCCAATAGTGCTCGTACATCTCTTCATAGACGTTGCTTTAAGTCTCACTTCCCAGGAAGACCTGATCAACTGTTTAGTTCCAAATGCTTAGTTCCAACAACTAGAAGTTGTTGAGAACCACTGGGAAAGGTGAGAATATATTGCAGACAGTTGCAAACACTTCACTTATCTTTTCCAGTGTGCTGAGAACTACTTTCTTGTGCTAACAAGTATTAGCATAATTGCTCTGGTTTCAAAAAAAACCCACGACTCCTTATTGCTTAGAAAAAACAGCATGATGAAAACTACAGCAGAAATTATTACTTACCTGACTGGATTGCTAGTTAGAGACACTCTCAAAGACTCCAGACAATTAAGAAGCTTTTCCTCTGAAATTCCAGATCGCAATTCATGAATATATTCTTGCGAGGACAGCGTGCATTCATGCTTGCTGTTTTTCAATCCACCCTATCACAGAAGACAGAATGCTGCTTAATGTTATATTGATTATAGTAGCGTTCAGATGATAACATGTAAGGAAAATATTTCCACAAGAATTTTAAAATCACCATTTTCCCTGTACAGATATCGAAGACACCTGACTTGACTTTGATTTGTCATAAGTGTTTAATAGTTCAGGATTTGCATCACAAGGGTAAATATTTTTCTGGAATCTTCTCCACTTCTTTGAGCAAACTTCATGTACTACATCTTGGATATAAAAATTTAATTCCGTAATTCAGTTGTATTAACATGTTTAACTGCTACACACTCTCATTTAACATCTACTTCACAGCCCTGTGTTAGAAACAATCATAAACAGAGAGACACAAACACCCCCAACACTAGTTATTAAGCTTGTCTGATAATTCCCACTGTACCTGTCTTCAGTATCAAAAATGCTGTGCATTATCACTATGGACATATCCTGACTCTAAAATTAATTCTCTTTTCTCAAAAAGAAAGGAAGAAGATGAGCCACTGAAAATGACCTGGAAAAGGAACTGGTATCCATCAACTGCTAAATCACGACTCAACAATTTCTTGCTGTACTGTAATTCCATGTTTGGACACTAACGGAGATCTCTAGAGGATCTTGTTGCTACAAAAGAATCATATGGAAGATTTGACAAAGAGCTTATATCCCTGCCAAAGTGCCATTCCAGAAGAATAAATACCTACATGGTATTTCAGTATTAAAATACCTGACAGTCAGTTTTTAGAGCTGTAGTATTCAAAACCATGAGCAGTATACAAAACACTTTACCAAAGGGTGCAACTAATCTTTTGTACAGCTCTGACAAGTTGCAGAAATGTAGGCTTATCTCAGAAGAGTGGTTATGATTAGTATGCAGCTCCCAAAGCTCCTTAGCTCTAAATGGTCTGTTAAAGAGAACCTGATAAAAATGTCATGGGTGTAAAGGCAATGAGAAGTGCCTGACCTAGAACAGGATTTATATGTATTTGGTTTTAATTGTATCAGGACCTTCTCCGACTACTGTAATCTTCTCATTGTCTCTCTTTCAAAAAGCTACAATTTTTATGAAGTTTCTGGTTTGCTCTATACAAATTCTTACCATTCATTTTCCAAAACTGACACTAAGTATAACTGATGACAAAATGACTTGTCTACATTTAACGATTTTGACCTACATACATTCCAGTATTAATGCATATAGCAGAACTGTGTAAATGTTCACAATATACTTTCAGATTGTTTGTCCTCACCTCAACAAAACAAAAAACTGACAGAAATTGTGAATGCATTGAGACAACAGTGTCCTCTGGACTATGTCAACTTCAAAGATGTTTCTTATTGACATATACAGCACCTTTGGCTGGACAACATATGCCCCTTATACATGGAAGAACCAAGACAGAAAAAGATGAGTGAATAGGCTATAAAGGAACTAAAGCCTGTCACTATCAACCTCCTAAACAAAGAGATGCTCTTCCACCAAAGGAAAAAGAAATAAACATGTAGAGGTTATCTTTGTAAGATTAGGAACTGACTTCAAATCAGGTAAGTATATTAGCACTACCTATTAAAAATCATAATAGTTCAGAAAAAAATCATCATTCTGACAGACCATAAGGTAAAGAACTAGAGAACAGGAACAGATTTATGCCATTCATTGCATTGGATGGAAACCAAGAAAGATTATGTAACTAATGCACACCATCTACACAATACTAGATACGGTTTTTGTCCTTTCAGACAACAGCCATTCCCCAAACACTAGAAGTAAAAGAAGAGAACAGAAACACTGCTATAAGATACAAAATCTATGAAGAGATGAGACAATGGCAACTTCAGTCAAATGCCATTACATGTTAAGCTAGACCCTGAAAAGCAATCTAGAATGCAAGATATTTTTGGAAAAACAAATACATTATTTTCTGTGGTTAGCCCTTCCACTGCAGTCTCCTGCAAGCTCCAAAGGAGGTTCCCATTCAGATGAGGCATTTACGGTCTTTGCTATTTTTCTTTCAATATTTAAACCAAGGTGTGCTTTTGCTGCCTTCCCTTTCTATGAGTTGAGGACATTAGTGAGGCCCCTCTCCACTGTCTAGCCCCTTATCTTCAGACGACCTATGACTCCCTCAAAAACAGTTAAAATAGATTGAAAGTTAGAAGAATTGGCAGTATGATCATAGAATCGTAGAATCATAGAATCATAGAATGGTTTAAGTTGGAAAGGACCTTGAAGATCGAGTTCCAACCCCCCTGCCATAGGCAGGGACACCTCCAACTACACCAGGTTGCCCAAGGCCACGTCCAGCCTGGCCTTGAACACCTCCAGGGATGGGGACTCAACAACCTCTCTGGGCAACCTGTGCCAGTGCCTCACCACCCTCAAAGTGAAAAACTTCTTCCTAATGTTCAATCTAAACCTGCCCTCTTCCAGTTTGAAGCCATTCCCCCTTGTCCTGTCACTACATGCCCTAGTAAAAAGTCCTTCCCCAGCTCTCCTGTAGGCCCTCTTTAGGTACTGGAAGGCCGCAATAAGATCTCCCCGGAGCCCTCTCTTCTCCAGGCTGAACAGCCTCAACTCCTTCAGCCTCTCCTCAGAGGAGAGGTGCTCCAGCCCTCGGATCATCCTCGTGGCCCTCCTCTGGACCCGCTCCAGCAGGTCCATGTCCTTCTTATGTTGGGGACTCCAGAGCTGGACGCAGTACTCCAGGTGGGGTCTCACGAGAGTGGAGTAGAGGGGCAGAATCACCTCCCTCACCCTGCTGGCCACACTTCTTTTGATGCAGCCCAGGATGCGGTTGGCCTTCTGGGCTGCGATCGCACATTGCTGGCTCATGTTGAGCTTCTCGTCGATCAGCACACCCAGGTCCTTCTCCTCAGTGCTGCTCTCCAGCCATTCCCCGCCCAACCTGTAATTGTGCTTGGGATTGCCCCGACCTAGATGTAAGACCTTGCATTTGGCCTTATTGAACTGCATGAGGTTGGCTTGGGCCCACCTCTCCAGCCTGTCCAGGTCCCTCTGGATGGCATCCCTCCCTTCCAGCGTGTCTACCTCGCCAAACAGCTTGGTATCATCGGCAAACTTGCTGAGGGTGCTCTCGACCCCACTGTCCATATCTCCTACAAAGATGTTGAACAGTACAGGTCCCAGCACCGACCCCTGAGGAACGCCACTTGTCACTGGTCTCCACTTGGACATCGAGCCGTTGACCGCAACTCTTTGAGTGTGACCGTCCAGCCAGTTCTTTATCCATCGAATGGTCCATTTGTCAAATCCATGTCTCTCCAATTTAGAGACCAGGATATCGTGTGGGACAGTGTCAAATGCCCACAGTGTCAAATGATCTCCTAAGCCTCCTTACCCTGCCTTACAGGACAGGCATACTTCTTCACTGTTTCTATCACTAAGCACCTTTAATTGCATAGCAGTAAGGAACCATTTCCTCTTTCTTCCCCCCCCCCCCCCCCCNCCCCCCCCCCCCCCCCCCCTTCAAAACAGATGAACACTAAATATAGTACATAAAAAAAAAAAATCCATTCTCAAAACCTTTCACCTAAATACTCCAGTTCATGCTAGAGAATTCTCAGCTTAACAGGATTACTTTCTGTTATTTTCCGCAATCAACTTTTCAGTTTCAATCCACTCTTACTTCTAGCCATGCTAGTTGGAGTGCTACAGCCAGGTGCTATTTCTTTCATTTCCCTACTCAAAGAGAGTTTGATTGGAATAATATTTTTAAGTAATGCCTTTACATGGATCAGATTGTAATATATATGCTACTCATTTACTTTGAAGTACAAGGTCTCAGTGAAAAATATGCTTTATGTGACAGCATCTAATAAAGACAAAGGCAATAGTGAAGTACAAAGGAACTCAGAGGGTTACGTCCCACACCAGAACTTTCAGAGATAAAATCAACGCATAAGGTCAAAAATCTTAGACATTACTTTATGACCAGTCATCTTCACAGTAAGGCATAGAATTATTCATTCATGGCAACTCAAGTGAAAGCCTGGACCACACATTTAAAAATCGTCTCTGAGGAAGTTAGAAGCGATGAAGTTTTAGTGAAAAACTAAGCTTAAGGGAACTCCTGGAAGTCTCTCAAAAAAAACAAGTATACAAAAGAAAACTTAGTTTGCTTTCCCATGAAGGCGGTAAATCTAATCAATTAGAATCTGTGTGTAGGACACATTTCAGGGTTTAAGGGACAACAGTGACAGAGGCAAGACAGACACCTTACAGTTCAGGATATAGTGGAAAAACAACTTGAGCATAGTCTTCTCTCTACACAAACTTTTTTTTTATATATATATTTAGAAAAATCAGGCAACAAATGTTTTAGAGATTTCTATTTTGGTTTACCTTACTCTACTTTGACTCCAGGTGATTTCAAAGTTGTTAGCTAGACAAAGAAATTCCTCATCCAGGACTTAACAAACGTCCAGCTTTATACACCACACAGATGTGCCACCAGAGGCCTGAAAATAAGCTTGAGAACCAATAACTAGCAAAATGGAAAAAAGCAAAAGCTTTTTTCCCTCCATGGTGAATAAGCAGATATTCTACCTACTTGGTGGTAAGAAACTGTGGAGCACACCTGAACCAAATGGATGGGCTGAAACAGTTCAAATACAAGATCAGAAAAATCTGCACAAACTACTCCTCTTTGAGGCATCAGACAATTCAGACCTCATTAGGGTTCAAGCTAAAGGCAAGTTTAGCTGAAGAAGTTACAAGTATATTGCTTCCATGAGACAGAGTTCGCTTCAGTGAGAATGTTGGCAGCCAGTACCTTGAATAGAAATCTCACAATATCATAGGTGGTTGCTTCTATCCAATTCACTATACCTGTTCCATTATTTAAAAAGTAAATCACTCTTTAGATAGAAACAACTAACTGGTACGAGCATAATTATTAAAGAAGTGGAAGTAATAACTTATACTTTCCCCCCTGCCAATGAATGATTAACTGAAGAGTTTTTGCATACTCTCTGCTAATACAATTCTGTTTCTTTCTCAAGCAAAGAAACCACAAGATTTTAATTAGAGTATAGTAACAAAGTCAGATAAGATAAGTTGTTTGGGGGAGGTGGGGGTTGTTTTTTTAGTTTTTAGGAAAGCAATAAAAGCATTTTCAATTATTTTTTTTAAAGTGTGTATACTCTAGTTGTTGTACATTTGACTTGGGAAAGCAGTATCCTTGTTCAAGCTATGAGGAAACACTCTATCGGCTCCTGAACTAGTAACTGGAAGTTTATGTAGTTCATATCCGTTTCACCTTGTAGATATTAGCCAAACGTATTAATTCAACCCATTAAAACCAAAACTAACAAGCTAATCCTACTTTAGACACCTACATTAATGCTTTACAGATTAAACAGGAGATGTGAAGCTGCCATTTCAATAAAATTATCACTGCCTATAAAAGCAAGGAAATGTTACCTTGCAGGCAGCTAAAATGACAAGTGAGCACCAGTGCTTAAGATCCCAAGTAAAACTCAAATAAGTTAAAGCTCTAACCTCCCCATTAACATGCAAACCTCTGCTCTTCAATTGTCACTACAACCCAAAAGTACCAACATCAACAGTCCATAATTCTTCTCCTTCCTAACCACTGTAAGTCTTCAGGAAAATAACTACATATGCCAGCAGATGCCATCAACTCCCAAGGGAAGAATCCTATGAAAACATATACTGAGAAGCACCACACCAAGATGCATGCATTCTTTAAGCAATAATATGCAGAAGCCGTACTTCAAAAGGGACATATTTTATCATTTTGCAAGTTACCTGTGCAAAAACATGCTTTTAATGCATACCTACTCTTGCTCTCCATCACACTCTGAATTAAAAGGCACGCAGAAGAAAACAGATATTACAGAGTTTCTCCACTACCTATTCTGCATATACCAGTTTCCTTTACAAAACAATCTCTTCACAAAGCAGCTGTTCAGGCTAATTCATATCATAAGGAAATTACATGGCAGCAGGAATTATTTGAAACTGGTTTTAATGTGATGAACTGAAGAGTTAACATTTTTTCCCCTTAAAAATCAAATACCTTTAAATACTTTTGTTGTGCTTAGGTATTTTCTCAATCGGCATACAAACCAGTACTGTATACAAAAGTAAAAAGGACTGGTGAATACAGACAGAAAAGTCTGTTTAAAGACCACTCTGAATAAAGCAAAGCCAACAGCAATTTCTTCATCCCTATGCACTATATCCTTAAATATTTAAGTACACGTGAGGTAACGATGAGACAGTTTTAAGTCACAGGTTGTTCTTTATTCTCTGTACTACAAAATACAAGTACTGAATATGACCTAAGTAGAAAACCTTGCAGTACCTGAAAAGCCTGTTTTGGCTGCAATCAAAAATAAAGTCCATCCATAACTAAAAAGTATACCTTTGCTTTCAACCATCATTTCAAATGGATATGCAATTATTCCCCAAAAAATAATTTTTTCCAGGAAACACATATTTGCTGAATGCAGTACAACAAATTAAGTCCCAAATACTTTTTTAAAACAAAATAATTTAAAAAAAAAAAATCACTAAATTCAACCATGGTTTAACATAAAACGTAGCTGATCACTTAAAAAAAAGTTACACTGAGTGATCTCATCTTATGCTTATTAATTGCTCTTCTGAATCCTCTATGTTAATCTTAGTCTCACACTAATATCTGGCAGCTGACATTTCCACGATAAACTACGAATTATAACAATTAGGAAATTAAAAAAACATGTCTAAACAGAATGAAGTAAGCCAAATACTGTAAATTCAAAGTTTTGACTGATTGCGTTCAAAAAAAAAAAAGCAAGACAAGTCTAAATTATATTTGCTGCTCACGATGAACAGATTAGTTCTCAGGGAGTCTAAAGTATTTGGAAACAGACTGTTGAAAACTTAAAAACAGCACCCTCAAAAGCACAATCAATGATCTTATACTGGTACAACAAACACGATTGAGGTAGTTGATAATTATTTTGATAAAACAAGGATTCAGTTATGCCCACTGAACTTTTAAATCTAAGATAAAAGTCCAAAATATTCCAGCCTAATCTCTAAAAATGGAAGTGTATTCATGAGAAATAACAAAACTGTCATGTTCGTACTCACCGGAACTTTACTTCCGACTATCTGCATGCAGTGGTCAGCCAAGAGAGGTTATTGTGTAAAAAAGATAATAATAATAATACATAAATAAACACAGCAAAGTACTTAGTAGGATGTAGCATCACACAAATTTTTCAGTGTTTAATCATTAGTAGTAGTTACATTCTTCTATTATTTTATCAAACTGTTTAAGAGTTACAGCTTCTCAACAGGAAAACAGTGGTTCTACTGTAGAAGAAATAATTTGAAATTCCTATGTTCTGCTGCTGATTCATCAGTACTTTACACATTTACAAACAAATAACTAAATACCTACAATGACATCTACATCTTGAAACATTAAGAGATATGCCATTTTGTTAAAATTATCAGGTCAGATATTTTATATATGACACTGAGAAAACTACATTAAAACTAATGGCATACTGACTTCCTTGTATGTATAACAACTTCATTTATTATAGAGCTTCTGATCTATTTAGATGATGTCATCACTGAATTTAATTAAGTCTTCATAATCAAAAACATAGCCTACAGTTATAAATCTAACTTGCATTTCAGAAAATCTCATGTGACTTTTTTTTTTTCAGCTGCTCAGTATGGATGCTTTTAATTACATGGATAATTAAACAGTGATTTACAGAATGACTTTTTTTTTTTTTTCCATGGAACAGCATCTCTGCTTATTCATGTACAAGAAGTTGACTGTACACGGAAGAAACTGCAGAAAGGCAGCACATCTCTGCCCTGTTCTATCTCTTTGCACAAACGACCATGTTCCTGTGAACACCAGGACTATGAACTTCTGCATAAACATTGCAGGCCTTTTCTAGCCAGTTATTTGCTGCAATCTGATAGCAGCCAGGTTATTGCAAAACCACTTTGGTCTGAGTAAGAGCCTGAGACAGTATGATTTTGTTCCGATATCTGAATTTGATTGTATCTGTTCAGCCTCCACCTGCTTCATTTTCTACTCTTATGTCTTCCATCATTCTTTTAGAAAGTTTGTCAGAAGACAGAAGTCCCTGCAAGTCTTTCACAACTACCCCTTCTCTTCCAGATGAGGCTTCCTCTAGAAGCACAAGACGAACTGTCATCACCAGACAATTTCTTTTCCTAATTTACTACCTTTTTCTCTCACCAATGTTCAACTCATTCAGTATGACAGGTCACCAAGCTCAGTTCTGAAATGGAATTCTGAGCCTGCACGATTTCCCCAGTATAACTCCCATGGTCAACAATCTTTGTCTTTGATTGAGAGAAGGAATCAGAAGCACAGATAATCACTTCCCATGAAAGCACCCAGCTTATTAGCTTCTATCTTTCCTCCACCCCCCAAGGAATAGGAAAGCTTTTTTTCATCCATTGAAAACCAAGGTTTCTTTCTCACTTGGAACTCTGAAGACAGTACAGTGTTTCAGAAAAGCATGGTCAACATGCTGCAGATGGCACACAAGGCAGAGAAAATGAAGCACCAAATTTAAAAATAATTTGGTTAAGACAACATCAGCAAATGAGAGTGATATTTTCAAATGAGTGGAGAGAGCTCAAAAGCCTAACTAAAACAAACATGAAATGAACTGGAAGAAAAGTCACATCAACTGTTAAGTGTGCTTTGTGAGCTCTAAGCAGAAGAAAAGGCCCAAGTATTTTCAGTATAAACACAGAAATCAGATAAACAATTATCTGTGACCAAAGAAAAAGATAGAAAATTTTAAGAAAGATCATTTTGAATGCAATCAGCATTTTCATGGAAGACAAGCCTGAAGAAGGGGTGAAGAAAAGAAAGATTGATAATTCATGACAGTAAAAACTGGTTAGGGCTTGTATTCAATTAGTAGTTTAACAAAACAAAAGATGAAATTAACAGTGATAGTGAGGTTTCAGTTCATTATAAGATCCCAATCAACATTTTACAACAGAGCTCTACTTTTTTATTTTTTGAAACAGTTAAGATGCTAGCTATTTAAAAGCTAAATTAGGGTAACATGCTACAGAAAGGTCATTCATATGTCTGAACAACCTTAAATTACTCCATTGAAATGCTGCAATTCAATTACAAGAATGACTTACTGAAGCACACAAACTTCAATATGAGCCATTTTTCCATTAGGAAAAACATTTTACACATGCATAACACATCCATACTGGTGCTGACTTAAGTTCAAAGCGCACATTTATGTATGAGGCAATTTTGGGATCTGATTATTTTTATTTATTTTTTTAAAAATTGTTAGTACATTTTGGTGAACATATCCCCAGTTCTGATAAATTTCCCATGCTGTAGCAGATATGGTGGCAGTAACGCAATCTGTTAAAATTTTCAGCAGTTAGACATGCAATGGTAGCCATGCTTTTCTTACTGAGCTACAAAATTACGGTACTTGAGGCAACTACATTTTGATATCAATATATATGAGAGATCACCATTGCCCAACCACATTTTGGTAAAGAATTGCAAGTACTTCCATTGTGAAAGATTCTACTGCTTCAGTAAAATATTTTCACTTACTAAGAAAAAAAATGAGATTTAACATTGATCATCAAGTGAAGAAAAAAACCTTACAACACGTAATCAATAGTTCCCAAAGACAGTCTATGCAAAGTATACTAACAGGAAATTTCATAATATTCACTGCATAAGCTTGACTAATTCTCCAATAACTTGTATGTTTAGCTAGACCATGCTTTAAGCACTGGACTCCTTCCAGGACAGACTAAAGGACTGTGGATTTATTTATTTATTTAAAGATTAATGCATGCAGGAACATCACTCCTCTTAGAAACATAAATCACCACTTTCACATTATAATGCAAGGGTCTTTTTCCCCACTTAAGTTTGTAATGTTCAATGCAAAGCAATTGCATTTAAGAATTGCACATCATCGTAGTTTTAGTTTTTTGAAATTTAACTCCGTAGAGCAGATTTTAAAAGTTAAAAGAAAAACAAGTCAACTGGACTGCTTGCAGTCCATGCTTATAGATTCATTAGGCAGACACCAACATAGTCTTATTTGCCGGTTTATTTCACTAAGAAACACATTATTATTTAATGTTATCTGTATTTAGCACTCGGACTTATCTCTGTAGAACTACTAGGAGTGCAGCCATTGTGTTTGAGCAATTACTCCACACATAGTCTATATTTCCAGTAACCTTTTATTGCACACAAAAACTTAAGCGTGGAAAGAAAAAAAAAGAGACTCATCCTAACTTCCAAATAAAATCATATGCATTACCTAATTTTATTCAAGAGCTATGCTGATAGAAAATTTTATCAATTCAAGCATACTACTGCCCCTTGGATACACAAAGCTACTCCTCACCAACACTTCTTCCTAATACGGCAATACATTCAGGTCCTCAGAACTCACCACTGGCCTCTCAAATTCTTCATACAATAGGGGCACAAATCAGGACAAAACCTATTTCTAGGGAAATCACAACATACATATATCGCTCTGTTTCATCCAACATTCATGAATTTCTGTGGCATATTCTCCTTTCACATGATAAGAACTGTATTTGCCATAGTCAATTTTTAACACACAAGAAGCGTTATTGTTGTATTTTCTAACTAGTTAGTACTAATAGTCCCAACGCAGAAAATAAATTGCAACTCTTCACTATTTTAAATGGTGTTTCTCCGCAAGTGTTGGGGCATCCAGTGGTTCTCTTACACTTCTGGCACCCCAAAACAGACAGACTTCAAAAATACTGCATGAAGGATCCATCAACTAACGGTTAGTCATTCAACTTAAGTAGAGAGAACGATCAACAGGAATGAAAATTCTGAACATATTTTTTTCTACTCAAAATATAATTTGAAACTCATTTTAAGACCATCTTTTCACCACAGGAATCATTTTATTTACCTACAAAATGTTTTTTTAGCAGAATATTTAATGCAGTCTTCAAGCTAGCAACAGTACTCAACATATTCAAATTAAGCTAAAATAGTGACTGTACTTCAATTTTAAATACTTTCAACATTTTCACTCCCTGTTTCTAACACTGCAAATTGTACATCCAATATATATGTCATTACTGAAACCATAAATTCATGCTATGCCTTCCAAGAACTTCTGGTACCAAAAAATTTGTATAGTGAATTCCACAGAAATACGCTCAGGTTCCATCCATTACTCTACATCACTGGATTTGCAATTTCTTATGGTTTGCATGAAAGCATCAAGCTTTTACATTGCCCAACAACTGAAATACAAACTAACCCTTCAGACGCAGCTGCAAGCATTTAGAAGTATCTTAGGTAATACAGATTATTTTTTTCCTACCACTCTTAGAAGATAAATCCAGACAACAAAATGGGAAGTTTCAAGCTTGACAAACATAACACTCACGAAGCTAAGCTTCTTACTTTCATCTGTCTTGGAGAGGTGACTACTTACAGATTTGGCAGTTGCAGAAATGTACTGGACAACCATCTCACGTTTTGTGGTCAAGTCTTTATCTCTCAAAGGAGCTTTACGTTCTTCATTTAGATTCATGTCTTCCTGTAAAGAAACAGACCACGCAACATTAAGATTCTATTTCATGCTTTTTATTAGTCTTTGTTATTTTCATACTCCTTTTCATAAACAAATGGCTCATTATAAAACAAACAGAAGTGGCTTTTTCAGTTTATCTGCATTTCAGTTTGTTTAATTCTGAGCTACCCAATTTTCTCATTTAATTCTGTCCCTTCAAATGTTTGCTCTTTTCAAGACTTAGCCAAAATTATAATTGCATCAAGGGTAGTTACTATTAGTGAAATTTGACTCAGGAAATAAAACTAGAGGACAAAACCAAAAATTCTACAGCTCAAGCTGATCACCTAAGTGTTATCTCTTGTGAAGTTCCTGTGTTTTTTATAAAATCTTATCACAACAGACATCATTTGTACACTATTTAATCAGAAGGCTGTTATTATATAGATTATTAGCTTGTGGCAGGGGTAGATTTGAATGTGTTCCAACTTATGTATTTAAAACAAACCTAAAAATCAAAACATTCTGCTAGATTAAATCTAAAGATGCCTGTTTCAACTTAATAACTGATTAAATAAAATATGTAGTCATTACTAGTGATGACTAGTCTTGCCACTAAAAGTCCAAATAACTTCAGAGTAACAACTAAGACCAGTAAATGTTACTGTAATAACTTACTAGCTAACAGCTTTTTCAAAGAATTATTAGTCTCTGGAAGACAGACTCACTGTCTGCTTCAGTTAACATTACTTGGAAAAGTTAAAAATAAATCCCTTAATCTAATAAGAAAATCAAGCACATATTAATTAACACTTATCCAATGTTTCCAAACAGATTCACAACTCCATTGAACAGAGTAGAGCTACATAATGGAACAGGACAGTTCTTAGGCCATACTGACTATGTAGAAGTTTACAACAATTTTAAAGAATGATACAAAAAACAGTATTTCTAACAAGGCTCAAAAGACTGCATTTCCTGATACTTCATGTTATCAACACCAATGTGCATGGCAGAAGTAATAAACACCTGCTTCAAAAGTTTGTTTCTGTATTACTAATAGAAAAGCTTGCGTGTGACTACAATCGCAAACCTTGACAAGTGATCCTAAGACAGAATATATTCAAGACCATACAAAAATTCAGCTTTCTATGCATTAAGATTTTATGAATGGAAATTACTATTTTCCAAAGGTATTTACTTAACTTTATTAAAAACTACCCTTTAACAGCAGTATCTAACTACTGAAACTAAGGTCTATAGAGGTTATCTTAATGAAGCAATCAACAGCTTACGATTTTTATTTTTTGCTTTTTTGCCTTTGTTTTCTCTGTAGAAGACGACCAAATAATTTCAACATATATAATACTAGCATCCTATGAGTTACTCAGTTGTTTATGTGCCAATTCAGCCAGGTCTATCAGGCCTATGCTATGCCCTCTCAAGTAGTTATTACTTCCAAAATTACAACATTTGAAAATCACTACTGCATAATAAATGCCAACATGAAAAGAAAGTAAAACCTTATAAAACAATGTAGCACATCATCTTACCATCATTTTTTCAAAGAGATCCATGACTTCTTTTTCTGATAAGTTCATGCAACGCTCATCAACAAGTGCCTGGGCAAGTGGGATTTCACTTATAGAAGGTTGAGAGTCAATAGGATGCTGAATGAGAGGTTTCTCTTTTTTCACTGCTGATTTTCTGAAGCTTGTTATTCTGTCACGCTGCAAAGACATCCATTTAAAAATAAGCAGAAATAGAAATATAGGAAAGCAGCCAGTTGCATGGCAGCAATACACATTTTTAGTTAATCCAAGCAGCAGAGTTAAAACTCAAACTGAACTGTAAGTAAAAATACTCTAACATTCAGAGATTACTTTTCATAGAAAGACAACAACGTTTAAGGTAAATTCATGACAGGTCACATGCAAAAGGGATATAACTATTTCTCACAATTTCAAAAGTATGCCACCTATGTTAAACTCTCAGCATTTCAAAATCTTGAGTTCATCTTCTCACATTATTCCCTAATTATCCTGATAGTGAATAAACATGGTACCACAAAGGTAATGTCCAAGCGTTCCTTCACCTGAAGAGCTATAAGTCTTTGGAGGACAACTGAAAAAGCCAGCGTTGGGAAGAAGGTACTCACAAGTTCATCAGGCATATAAAAAAATCCTGCTAAAGTAAAATAAAGTTTGTAGAGGAATTAATGCTCCAAGTATAGTTCACAATTCCTTGAAGTATTTTTGAGTACCGACTCCTGAAATTAGTGCACAATTTTAAAAAGCCAGGTAACAGATTACTCACATAGAAGCAGCCATCCATAGTTAAACACACATAACCGGCATTAGTGAAAGCATATCATATAGTCTGCAATAACGTTTCACTGGTTACGGCTGACTTGTTTTAGGCCTTACACCAAACCCCCGCATTTTTTTTTTTTTAAAGCATGCTTACTCAGTTAATTTGTTAATATTGGAAACAACCAACAAGAGCACCTTCCTTATAAGGCCATTTATTACTGTATTATTAACATATAACTCTATTCTGAATAGTCAGAATTTTTTTTTTATTTAATAATACTGTCTTTAACTATATATATGTATGTTCATTTTGAGAATGTTATGTCTGTAGCGATTTTTCTAAATTAACTGTTTGCATCAACAAATACTAGTGTATTTGTTTCAGGCATTGAACAGCCTTATGAAGATGTGCTTTCATCTAACTGCAGCTTATGTAGGGTTACCAGTATCGTTCATAGCAGTTATTGCAACCTCTATGAAGACATGTAAACCAAAATTTATATTGTCTATAAGTAAACAACCTCTGTGAGGTGTGAAAAGTTTAACAGAGTATTTCATTTGTAGGAAATCTGGATTCACTTTAGATTAGTCCAGTGATGAGCAGACAAATTTGACCAAGTGTTATGGAACATGGGCAAGAAAGGATCTATTATTTTTTTTTTAACCAGTTTTGTTTCTTTTTCTTGTTCTGTTTTGCTGTTGGGATTTTTTGTTGTTGCTTTTTGAGATCCTACAAGACTACCTTAAATTTTTGAAGGGAAAGTATCCCTAGATAAGCTGCATGTCCTCTGAATTGCTTTGGAGGTTTTGGGGGTTTGTTTGTGTTTTTGAGGGGAAGGGGCGTTGGGTTTGGATTTTCTTCTTCCTTAGAAGTCTTACATTTGTGGACAGAAACACATTACCTACAAGGATACTGTTAATGTCTTAAACAATGCAAGAATTTTACTTTAATCACATTTTTTTTCTTATTAGGATAGTTTACATTAAATTTTTTGAAACTAAAACTAGGGCATAGGCTATTAAAAAGGTCAAAGATATGACATAATACCTGAAAGGCAGTATCGAAAATTAGCCAATATGCATCAAATGCAGTTTTACTGTTCACTTACATTAAAATGCCCATTCAGTAGTCACAAAAAAAGCACCTTTTAAGATCAATTTCACCATACTGTGATCTGTTTCAAGTATACCTTATTAACAACAAATTTGTTTAATCATATTGCAAAGGTGTGATCACTTTAAAGCCATAAATCAATCTTCTACATGATTACTAGGTACAATTTCTTCATTTCAGACACGTAAGTGATCATTGCTAAGCAGCCAGTGTGGCTTAACTATTATATATAGAAAATAAAAATTTATAATTTTTCTGAAATCAATTTTGATATGTTTCTATAAAAATACTTTGCAACCGGTTTCAAAGTATTCAGAGTTGGTGCTACTGAATACAAACTTATTGTTTGACATACAGTACACACTTATTACCCAAAATGGTTCCACCTGAATCATGTGGCAACTAACTTTGAAGAACCACTGCAGATCCTTTACTGTTAAAAAGAAGGTCAAGAGAAATAACCCTTGAACCGTTGAAGAATTTTCAACATATCCACAATATTACTAAAGTAATTAGAATGCGGTTAAAGAAGCTTCTCCAAATAGATATCATTAGTTACTCTTCTCCAACTTGAGTTACAAATTAATATCTTTAGGGATAGTAACTCAGTTTTCTGAAATCTGATACTTAATATCCTTATAAGAACATGTTATATTGTCCACAACATTTAGAGTAAAATAGCATGCAGTGTGGAGTTACCATTGCAAATTAAGATGTTACAAAGACCTTACCACATCATCTGCCAAAGTTTTTATTTGAATATTCTATTAAAAAAAAACACACACACAAATCAAAGAAAAAATACAGTGTTACCTACTGTTTCAGAATAAAGTTTACAATTTATATATTCTAACATGAAAAAGCACTTGACATTTCAGTAACTGTTCTAACAAAACTGCAGCTAAATGAGCATAGAATCTACTGCATTTTATGTGAAAAAGGCTTGCATCCCATTTCACCTTGTCTTTTGCTTATTTAACTCATGAGCCTGAAACCTGTATAGCTCTAGCACCCTCACTATTCCACAAAAAGGCAGTAACGTCTCTTAAAAAGCTTTCCAAAACAAACATGGACTACTGGACTTCAAACCGAGTCAGTGGATAGCTATATGACATTCTCAGTTTTGACAGAGTTTGAGACTCGGGAAAGTTGAGGAGAAGTCCCTGTGCCCTAGATTCTCAAGCCTTCTGCCAATTTCTCCTTAACACTGAGTAATGTAAATTGATAGATGAACTGGTTAAAGCCAGTGTACTGATGATGCACAAACCGGTCACTACTATCTCTCCCTCCCCAATACCTTCTCACTTTCTCTTTAATGGCAGTAAAATCCTGCTGACAAAGATCACCAACGTTACATCTTTATTCATGGCCAAGAAAGAGATCTATATTGCATACCAATATCAACAATCATATCAAGGAAGAATTCAGTTAGTTAATAAACATTGCTCAATTTACATCAAGCAGTCATGAATAGCTAATTAAGATCTAGAACTTGGTGGGGGCAAAGATGACACAGGAATCCGACAAAAAGAACAGCTCTATATGAAGGAGTGTGGTCATTGATCCTTAATGACACAGCCCTGCAAGTCACTGGCTAGGAAAAAGTGACAATATTTTCTTGAACAGCAAGGTTTCAGATTCCTTGGTTATGCTCTCACCAGCTGAAACAATCAAGGTGTTTCTAGTCAATATCGCACACCACTGCCTATGGTTAATGTAACTGGAAATCAACCTACAACTGTTCAACATACACATTTTAATTCCCCTTGGTGGAAGATACTAAAACACCATGCTCCTCCTAATTCTACTTTCTGTCTCTTGGCTAGTTGTCAATATTGTATTTCTGCAATAATGAAATTTGCAAGACTATACAAATAGTGGAGGAGGCATGAAGGTGGGAAGGAGGGACAATGTGTTCATACTTTAAAGTATCATGAAGACAAGCATTCAGAGGTATCCAGGACAGCGTGGTGGACTGACCCTGGCTGACAGGTCAGTCCCCACCCAGCCACTTGCTCATTTCCTCGCAGCAGGATCAAGGAAAGACTCAGAAGTGCAAAAGCAAGAAAAACTCATGGGTTGAGATAAAGACAGTTTAATAAGTGAAGGGGAAGAAAAAAAGATAAAGAAACAAACGATGCAAAAGCCATCACTCGTCACCAGCAGACCAATACCTACCCAGCCTCTGAGCAACTGCTACTTCGGAAAAAGCTCCTCCTCCCCACCCTGCTGCCCTGGTTTTATTGCAGAGCATGACATTATGGATTATCCTTTTGGTCAGCTTGGATCAGCTGTCCTGGCTGTGTCCCTTCCCAACCTCTGGTCCACCCCATCCTACTCCTGGGGGGAGTGGGTGGAGACAGTAAGGAGAAGGTGGCCTTGACACTGGGTAAGTGCTGTTCAGCAAAAGCTAAAATACTGGTGCTCTATTAACACTGATTTGGTCACAAGTCTAGAACATAGCACCATATGGGCTGCTATGAAGACAATGAACTCCATCCCAGCCTGATCCAGTACAGACAGCTAGGATAAAATCTCTCTCTTTTACTACACCAGATGTTGACACCAAGGACCTTTCACCTTCCTGACAGCTGTATCTCAAACCTCTTCCTTACAGCTACACCTCTCCTGTATTTTTGTTACCTGGTCTTAGTACGGAGTTAAAAGAGGAAGTAATAATCTAATCCTGAAATGAAAACTAGGATGTCCTTACTCTGGAAAACAGACCTTTTATTTTTAATTATCGAGCAAGAATTCCAAATGAAGTAAAGCCTAACCATGACTTCAACCCAGAGACAGCTATGTAAGCAAGAAGTGCTAAAACTCTGTATCCGTTTTAGCAGCCAATTGTACTAGAAATACTTCTTCCCCCTGCTTCCCATTTAAGTACTGTCAATCTCTCCCAGAACCTGGAACAGAATAATCTACTCCATCTCTACATTTATATTGCATTTGTCACTCAAAGTCCTCTGGGCAAAATACAGACTACTAAAGCAAGATACCACACAGCATTTTTTTCAGAAATCTCAAGCTCACTTCCCAGATCTCCTTATGGTGCATAAGCTACACTGCTGCCAGTAGCTACTCAAGATAAGCAACACATTTAACAGGTAGAAGAAAAACTGCAAGTAGCTGGAGGCAGAGGCAAGGCAGTCATGTACCTGCAGATTCTCACTGACACACAATTTTGACAGTCTCTTATACTAACAAAGAAATCACACTTCCAATCTGATTTAAGAACATAAACCAAAAGTAGTTTACCTCCCCAGGAAGAAGTTTAAGACATCGCAGTTTGTGTAGTCAGTCCTCTAGCATTATTCTTTCAGCCATCGCATCACAAGATGAAAAGAAATCAACCTTTTCCTAGCTGGTTAAAGACACTAACTCCATGATTTTAGAAGCAGCCCAAAGGCAAAGGTTTTGCAAAAATTTCTATGATAAAACATTTGCAGATAAGGGATATCAGATTAATGTTTGACTTAAGTGACAGAGCTTCTCCCTTTTGAACAGTCTTTCCAGTCCATCAATAGTTAAAAAATACCACTTCCTATTTACTCCTCCTACTCTAAGTTTCCCACTACTTGCATAAGTACTGGCAGATCATGACAATAAGACCCACAAAAATCATAGCAATACTAATGCAACTGCATCACACAATTCTTTTATCTTAAAGGTCAGCCTCAGCCACATTAATATTCAGAGTAAATGAAATCTTGCACATAAAAACAGCAGTCAGATTTTCACCATAGTTCACTACATTTATTGGTATAAAAATCGCCATTTCCTCATCCAAGCTCAGTTCAGGCTACTGCAGTAACAATGTCAACATTCAAAGAATTAAACGACTTGAGATGATTCCATTAAATTTTAATGCAAAACTCACAGCAAGTCTACTTTTTTTTGTGAATCTTTTTCTAACTTATGTATTAATAAAACTTTCCAGAACATTTGAGCTGGCCATGAGTTGTAAATTAAGGTGTGCTTACATGGGTTGATTAATCTTTCCATTATATTAAAGTTTTACTTTGCCATGTTCTTAATTGTTACACTCAAGACTCACTTCCACCACAAAAATAAAACCAAAAGCAACTCGGTTTACTGCATGTATAATGAAACAGTGATCAGCTGGGTAACTTATAAACTTAACAGCAATTTTCATTCCACTGCACACTGCTCAGGGAAATCACAGTGGGCTGCAACACCCGCTTCTGCACACAGGCTACAGCTTCAGGTAACAGCTCCAACTGCTACTAGCAACCCTAATTTTTTAAGTGTAACAAACAGAAACTTGACATTCTCTTAACTTTCTTCATTTTAAACTGATATGTCCATTTTCCGAAATCTACATGGATTTCAATATCTGCAAAAGACACTGTAAAACTTTGCTCAAGGGTAAGTGTTTTTAACTCACTGCAAATAAGTTTGCATACAACCAGGAACAGAATAACTTCCCCTATGAGTACCTGAACCAAGGGAGCTTAAAGGGACAAAACCCAGAACTGGTTAATATCCGAAGTACAAGATGCTGTGTGCAACTCAAGTCTAGGTTGTACAGCCACAAAATAGAATTCAGTGCTACAACCTCTGTTTTTCAGTACAGAGAATGTGTAACTTTCCTGTTAGACAACTTAGCCATCTGTTAGCATATTCTATTTTGTAATTAAATGTAAAGAGATACCTAGGAAATTGTGAAAAGATACCAGAGTCACGTTAGCTGATGTGCAGAAACTAGAATTACACATTCATTTAGGACTTTCAAGATCTTTATCCATGACAAAGTATATCTGGTATTAGTAATAAGATTAATAAAAATATAATTCACAAAATGTTTCCTTTCTGGTCAGTTTTTGGCACTTCAAGGAACATGCATCATGCTTGCAAGAAGAACTTGAAATGGTTGTTGTAATCCACCTGGAATAGCAAAGATACTTGAAGTTAGCAACACTAATAGTTTTGTTACAACTGTTGCATAGTTGTGGTTGGTCTATATGACACGACACGGAAAATTGTTTGCTTTGCAGCAGTTCACTTCAAATTCCTTAAATCTGCATTATTTGAATTATTAAACTAAGGCTTAATCTATAAACTGAACATGAAGGTAAACATTCCCTGGGGCACTACAAAGTGAGACCAAGGAGCAAGTGCACACCTTACACCAGGCTGCCAAAACGAAACTGGAAAGTTATTCCTGTGGGCAGCACAGGGCCAGTGCTTAGGCTAGGGGATGGCACTCATCTTCCCAACCAGGAAGCTGCCTGGTTTTCCCCAATTACTCTACTTTTTTTCCCCAGGAAACTGACCATCCAGAAATGAGCAATACTAGGAAAACAACTTAGACAATGCCTCATGCTAAATAAAGCCAGAGGGTCACCCAAGTTGGTAATTATTAACAGCAGAGGGCACCAGTTCTGGGAGATTGAGTGCCTCAGCACTGCCCTCAAACAGGAAGGAGGGGAAACCAGGCCAGAGGCACCATAATCATACGGCACACTCAAAAACGCCACTGTCTGATCCTCACGGGACAAGGGAAAGGGCCACCTCCACACTGTGTCTCTGTGCAAGGGGAACAGAGAGACCCTAAGGACCAGCCTCATCTGACTAAAAATGGAGGTTGAGAGAAACTGAAACAGCTTCCTCATTTTTGCCTGATTGGCAGAACACTACCACACACCAAAAGCAAATGGAATGTTCAAAAAACTGTATTTTTCCAGATGACTTCAAAGAAGCCTTTATCAAAAACGCATACTGATTCAGAAGTTGAAAAAAAGAACTGTAAACAAACTTAGATAGCCTTAATTTCAACAGTTCTATAACTGAAGATACAAAGCAGTGAAGGAAGACAATTCAACTAACATTGATTTTTTTATTTGTATCTCAAACTGCCACTACTGTTTTGAAAAGTTTGTTTCAGCCAATAATTTATTGGTGCTCACTGATAAGTTATCTTTAAAAATTAGAGCAAAATTAAAAGTTCCTTCCAAAACCTGCAGTTCCACATCAGTCTAAGCCAACAAAATTGCTGGTTGTGAGACAAAAGGGCAAGGGTGGCACCAGGAAAATCAACAGTCAGATCAGCTTCGACTACTGTAGAAACAATTTCAGAAAGCCTATTAGAAAAAGCAGTTTTCACATTAGCCAGTGCAGAGGCAAATAAAATAAGTTTTGGCATTTTCCAGATCTACTGCTAGAGTCCAAACATTTTCCATCAAGTCTCTGCACCAACCATATCAGACAAGTTATCATCACTAAGGCAGCATGGGATCAGTGGAGTTTATAGCAGTCACGCTACATAACCAGCAAGTTCTTTATACAGCCAGGATCTGTTTCTTATTTTGATATCTAGTGATCATGCAAGACAGGTTTTCCTTTCAGCTTCCTGGAAAAACCTCTTGTAATAGTAAAGCATGCTTTTCAGTATAGATGAACCAACTGTCTCTCTTCAGGATGCTCTATAGCTTTTAAATTCCTCACTTAAAACTACTGAGCAACAGTTTGCTAGTTAAAACTTTTACAAACTAGACTTTTGAAAGAGCCAAGACATAATCCTATTCATAAATTTCACAACAAACAAGCATTGCAATACTGCTTTTATGAAGTGCATACTAGCTTACTAGCCTTAATATGCAGCTTTAACGTTCTAAGAGATTTAACTCATCAAGATCTTTACAAAGGTTAAGAGACGTGGCAAACTCTGCCCTTACAACAAAGATTTAAAACCTCTTATTTTAGTTTGATGCTTCGTTTTTTATTTAGAAATTCTACCCACTTGTTTTAGTACTTAATTTAGAAATGCGTGCGGCATTGCATCATCATTAACCAACAGAAGGTTTTATAGGACACATCTTAAAAAGAAAAAAAACCTCAACCAACAACCAAATACCACCAACCACAACTTACTCAAATAAGCAGGTGCAAAACTCCATGGCTATGTGTACTTAAGGCCCCAAACGGGGTAATTAAGAATCTTCTATTTTAAGGATTCTGGGCAGTCTGTCAAATCTCCAAAAAATAAGCTTATCAACAGAAATTGATACAAAGTTTCTGCATAGGAACTACAAGTTCCTCCAGGAAGACCTCACATGTTACATGCAGCCTCTCAGTGGCACTAGAACAGGTAAGTATTTGCATAAAAAAAAAGAAGTCATATTTGACAACATGAAGACAGTAGATGGGACTGCAGCAGTTGTCAGCAGCATAAACGAGGAAAATAAGTAAGGGAATTCTACTTCTGACTTGAATTGTCAAGTTAAGCATATACACTGTTGCCACATACATTTTATTTTTTGGGTCATCTGCAGACTAGCATTGCATTTATTTTCATCTTAAATAATTTCACTTTTAAATCTAATAATCTTGGTAATGTATACTTCAATGGTCTTTCTTGAAGAACATTGTATTTTTTAAAAATAGGATTCAGATCGTTAAGTGCCAATTACGCCGCATGATAAGAAAACTTATTTCAAAAGCTGTACCTCCTAAGCCTCCTTTAGTAAAATGCTAGTAGATTAGAAGCACATTGGAATAATATCAAAAACTTTGATACACCCATGTAGTTTTCAGTACATACATTTGGTGCATGTAAAAAGTTCCAGATAGATACACTTTATCAGACAAGAAGACATATGTCCACTATTGCACTGGTATTGTGCAGGACTGTTCGTCAGTATCAGCAGATTCTGTTTTCTGTTTACAGCAAACAAATCCATTGGTTTGGAAGAAAATTAGAAAGTGTTTTTTCCTAGGAAAATAGACTGAGATCAGTTGCTAAACTAGTCACTTGAATGGTCATTGGATCACCTTTCGGGACTTAACAGCTCCTAGTGCAGTAAATGGATGGTTTAGATGCTCACTGTACTGTTTGCGGGCCCGCTGCTTTTCAGCCAAGCATGCCTGTCAGTACCATATTCAGTTCTGTACCTCTGATGTTTGTTTTTCAAAAATGCAGTTGACTTCTGAACTTTGAGGTTTTAGGGGACTTGGCTTTTGCTTTTTGGTATAATATTACTGTGAATTGGTTTTGAAAAATTCTGGAACAGTTAAACTGGAAAAACCATGTCACAACAATTTTTGACATAGCAAACACAGACTTTATCTCAATTTTATGCTTAGCAAGCAGCAGATTTGAGGTCTTTACTTTCAATGTAGCAGTAGAACAAAGCCAGTTTTGCTAGATAGTAATACTTGATGTGCGTCAAATTGCTGTTCATCTTCCTTCCTTGTTTCAGGCTCTCCTGAGTGCAAGTGGCTGATCTTTTCATTCAGACCCATTGTGAAGCTGCACAGACTGAGTGAAAGCTATTATATAACTACTGAGTTTGGTCAATTAAGAGCAGTGAGAATAGGCCTCCTCCTTTTATACCTCACTTCCTAAAGAGAGAGAACTTTTTTATTATGATAAGGTTCATCTTCACTTACTGAAGTGCAGTCTTAAGTTTGTTTTTACCCTTTTATAGACATGCTGCCCTTTTAACTACAATTATATGCCTTGAACCTGGGATTAATCTTTCGTTGAAACCTCGGTTTTTCTTTCAAGATGAGCAACGACCAGTTAACTTGACAGTGAGAGTGCTTTTGAAATCATTCTGAATAATGAAGCAAAAACTGCTTTAAGAAACTGATGAAAAAATTCTTCAGTACTTCTGCACTTTTTTTTTTCCCATTCCTGCTTACTTGCTTCCTATTTCACTGTGTACACAAGTATAGTCTAATACCCCTGTACAAGTGACAGGCTCAATTTCTATATACTTTTCTTCCTGTTATGCGCAGAAATAGTTTTGGGAAGATTCTTAACTGAGCATGCTGTTGGTTTTGTACAACTCTTCTTGCTCTTGTGGGTACAGTAAACACTGAAATAAGTGTCACAGTCTATTTGAATTTTCCTCTGCTACCGTTTAAGGAGAGGATAAAACTGGTAGAATGTATCCATTGGGGGAGAATTGGTACAGTTAAAAATAAAGCAGAAGACCCATAGCAAGTTGCAAAAGTTGACATAAAGTCTATACTCTGAAGAGTTTCATTGGATACTGGGCAGCTCTTTGAAAATAAAGTACTTTGCTTTTCATAGACTTCAAGGAAACGAGGACATCTATTTGGTTTGTTTGGGTTGTTTTTTAAATAGTAAGAAAACCCCCACAAAATCCAACCAACCAAAACACAGCCCAAAGTAACTGGCAGTGGAAGGGATGCAGTGAGCCAAAGAAGCAGGAATTACTTGTGAACATTATTCATTTTGTCTGTACCCAACAGTCTTGGAACATATGGTCACAGGGATCATGTCAACAACTTCTTAGAATAATGTTGTCTGTCTTCCAAGACAGAGACATCCTAGAAAAGTATTTGATCAGAGCAGTATTTGATCCCTTGATAAAAAAAGTTGATGACAACATCACTTTTTTCTCACCTAATAATAACCGATGTGATACTAAAACTTGGAAAAATGAGCAATGCTGCTGCCATCGCAAGGAACTTTGACTTTTCCTTGAAAAACAGAAACTCCATATTGAGTCTTTTCAACAGGCATGGACTCTCAATAACCAAAGCATATTGGGTTAAACTGAATTTATAGCTGCCATGATACACACAAGGGCTTTCTGTTCCTTTTCCTATTCTTTCCTGTTTATAACAGGTTCCTGAGAAAATTATTTGTCCTTCAGGGAAGTAGGAAACAAAGCAGCATGTGAATAGAGAGGAATTATATTGTACATAATAATGAGGAAACCAACAGTATCATTTGACTTTAGTACAGGTGAGATTCCCAGTTAAGAAGTAGCAGGAATTCAGGCCGATTACAGATGCTTATAACAGGTTATGGTGAATCTGTTATCTTCTACTAAAGGAAAAAAGTAAGCAAAAAAAGATGGGTTTATCATAATATTGAAGTGTTGTATGTGCTTAGGTTACCCATAAATACCCACATGAATTCGATAAATTTTACAAAGGTTTTCCCCACAAATGCACAAAACACTTGGGTTTAAATATAAAACGTTAACTGATGGGATTACTGCTTATCTTGTAAGTCATTCAGGAATTAGTTTGAATCACAGAATACTGCAAACTAACCTTAATGGATTTAGGAAGCCTGTCTTATCCACCCAAGCTTTGTCTGAAGTTGAAATGCGAATGCATATTTCTAAAATTTGAAAATTGTGTATCTTGTTTACAGATGGAAATTTTATCAGAGCCTATTGCTGTACTCTTTATGTTTCTAGTTTGGGAACGCCTCCACCAAGCTGTAAATAAACTGGAGAATGAAAATGAAACTGCACTGCTAGAAGACGGCAGAATAGAATGGAGGACTGTAAACGTTAGAGAGACTGCAGCAGACATTGCCTGCTATATTTCTAGCTCAGCCAAGAAATTGTATGCTGAAACACAAGGAGTTTCCTCACCTCACTTTTTTCTGTTGATGAGAATAAAGCAGTGGAGACCTACTTGCCACAGAGGAATGGAAAGGAGGAACTGAAGCAGTTCTAGTAAATTGGATTGCCTGGGAGCAACAGTTCTTACTGCCCCGCTATATAAGACTGGGGGAAAAAAAAAAAAAACAAAACACACAAACAACCCCAAAACTGAAAAAGAAAGAGTAGTCTGGTTTTATGTGAATTAACACTGGCAGCAGTACCAGAAATAAGCACAGAAGTCAGGACAAAAATCAGTTCCTAGCTGCTTCAGTATTGAAGCTTTGAGTGCAGATTAAGTCTCAAGTCTGGTTGTAAACTACCTACTACTGATCTGTCATATGCATTAGTTCACTCAACCTGTGAGTGGTTAAGGCTTTTATAAGCAAAGACTTGCAATGACTATGAAGACAGTTCGTATCATGTGTAAATTTTACTTCAGTGTATACAAACTTAGATAGAAACGCTACTGTATGGCTTACTTCAGTCTGAGTCTGTCCCTCTTTGTATCTCAGCTAATTTCAGTTTGTGTGCTGACTTTTGAATTTGGCAAGCTGCATTTCAGGCTTTTTATTTAAACCTTTTCTTTTTAATGTACCCTCTAAACGTGGCTGGCACAAAAATTAAAATATATATGGCATCAGTGTATGTGCTTAGCCTGATATTTTGTCATCCTTATTTTTTTTTTCTTCTTTATGCACATACTTACCTGTTCTAATGCAACTGGAACACCGCATGTAACTGTCAAGTTCCCATCTACTTATGCACTCACACAATTACAAATGCGAACATTCAGCACAGTTCCATTACGAAGCCACAATGTTTGGGAAGTTATTTCAATTTTATAGGTATAAAAATAATTCACAGCAGGAAACTACGAAGAACCAAAGTGTAACAGGAAAGCAGGATACTCTGTACCATACAAGAACTAACTACTTGTATCTGTTGTTAGTAGTCTAGAATCTAATTAATCTCATGTTGGTTTAGTATTTGTTCCTCACAAAGCTACACTCAAAAAAAAAAACCAAAACCAAAAACAACAACAAACCACAGGCTTCTTCAAAGGTCATATTCTAACAACCATCATTATTATTCTTTCTTACTATGGTAAGAGCTAGACTGCAGAACTAACATTTCTCCCGACCAAAGTACTTATTTTGTCTTGCTCAACCATCCCTGAGAGACCAACATAAATTTAAACAGAGCCACTTGTAAACACATAACTAACTACTCATGACAAAAAGGTATCACCAAGAATATTGAAGATCTGTGGTTACTTCCTCTCATCCTCATGCCTAAATATGCATTATGATGCATTTTTGTTAACTTGATCCCATAGAGGACAAAGTTATAACATTTGACTAGCTAATCCCTGAACAAAGGAACAGGAGAAAATGGGCCTGCATACCTTCAAGCCAACCTGCATCCACCAGTACCTTTACTGCAATTCCCTTGGTCTACATAATCTAAAATTACAGTTGCTGCTTTACTGGCCATACATTTACAGTTCCATAGCTCCAAGTGTTGGGATTACATAGTACTATGACCTGATTGCCTCAAACATTCCACATTCCTCAACTAAGTTCTCCTGTATTTATTCTCACATAAATAAGTAAACTACATATGTTAATTGGGGCTTGTTATAAAGAGAACACTTCACATTTTCACTACAATTAGGAGAACAGTAAGAGTATGTTTGTTAAAAAAAAAAAAAAGAAAATACACACACACAAAAATCACCGAGGAACAGAAGGCAGGATTCTTTCCAATTATGGTTTTTTTTAATCACCTGGTGACTTTTACACTTACATTCTACACTTTCAAAACAAGCTTAAACACACTTAACTGTTCTGAAGTATAAATTGAAAATATTTTTTATTAATAAAAACATTTTCCATCTTCAATGCCCTCCATATCTGATAACACTATACAAAGAACACTTGAAAGCCGCACACATGCATCACACTTCCAGCATACCTAATACTTTCTCCAATACCATCTTGTCTCCAATGATTTACTCTGAGGATCACTAAAAGGACCAAGAAAGGAACTTGACAATTAAGACACCTGTCACATGCATCTCCTTGAACTTCCTCTTCTCCCACTCTCCCCCAAAACAGTCTGAAATTAATACAAAAACTACAGTTTCCTGTTTACACAGAAAGAGCCTGTATCTATTACAAACTCTTAAGAACATTTTTGTTTTATGTAACAGAGGTGTGGTGGCATTGCAGCATGCACTACACCTTGTGACCAAATATTAACACACCCAGGTGGACTGAATACCTTCAGTAGCTGTATCAAACCATACAACATTTCCCATGTGTGGGCTTGTTCCAGAATTGAACTTCCAAGGTATTTCTCAATTTCTATAAATCAGATGAGTTTCTGGTTTATATCATGACTGAGGCTACAATATTATTTAAATGCCATGGCAGATCGTTTTCAGGTCCACCCATGTGTATAAAATGTGCTGCTTTCACAGCATGTCCAACTAAACAGTTATCATGAGAAGACGGCTGAAAAGCAGACACAATCATAAGTTAATAGTACTAATGGATGAACTTTAGACAAAACAATAAAAAATGAGGCATTCTACTGCACCGTAACACCCATCTTCTTAGTTCCAGTAAACAATCAAAGAAGAAAAAATAATAAAGGAGGGGGATTGACCAGTTCAGTTTCGTGATCTTGTTTGTCCCACTGCCACACAAAAAGTTAAGTCAGTAGAGCACTAAGGTGGGTATGGAGACTACTTAAGCTCACACTGCTGCCCTAAAAAAGCTGATTTTTTAAATGCCACCCCTTTCTCGTATACTTGTTAATAGTTAACAAGTAGAATATATTCACTTTTCAGACTGTGTTAATACTAACTACTTCTGTCAAGCAAGATTCATCTTATCTACCTATTAGGAAGTCACACTTGAAAGCAGGAAACCTAGAGATGCTCACGCCACCAATACTGCAGGAAAAAGCTCGATTCACAAGAAATTAAGTAAAAGATCAGTTTGATACAAAAAATAACATGCAGGTAGACAAAGCTAACTTTTCTTAAACTTGCAACTTTAACAACTGCTACAAAAATACTAAAGAAATTCTTTCAACTGTTAATCCTTTCTCAAGAGTATCTGCTCTACTACCATAGCCCTTTATAACAAAGAAATTTTTTCCTCCAAAATAAAGTTACTGAACGATTAAAATATATATATATATATACACACTGCGCTTAAAGAACAGCCATGATATCAACGTTACAAGGAACTGCAAGAAAACATTCATTTTAGTAATTTCCTAATTTCTTGTGGTTTTAAGGTTGAACAAGTAAACTGATGAATAATCAACTGAAATTAGTTGCTTCAGCAGCTACTGTCATCTACTTTACCTCTAAATTTGCACAGGGACAAAAAGAATTAGAGGAAGGTTATTAGCCATTATTGCTTACCTCTAACAAACTGCACCTGATGCAGAAAAAATGAAGTCATCTTGTGACCCAAGCCAAAGTTTTTAAGCCTATCTTTTCCTTCCACCTGGTCATCAGCAATCCCAGTACCATTAGAATGCTTTACAGGCTATTTGTAATACAAAACAGAAGTTCACCCTCAATATCCTGGATATTCAGCACTGCAGTGCTTAGAATCTCAGAAAACATCACTTCTATTTGATAGGCACACTGTCAGTTCTCACTGTAATTGTCTTCCACCTTGCCTAGATGGAATCTACTTTGTTTGCAAAGCTTCCTGTATTGTACAGAATAGCTCTACAGTTTTGTCTTACAAGTAGTAGTTCAGGAAGTTTAATTACCACAAGCAGATAGGCTTATCACTGTATCTATCACCTCATTTAAACAGTGTCAATATCAATTCACATTAAAAGCTAAAGCATTTACTTAAACATCAGCACCAAGCATGCCCTACTCTACTATATTAGAAGCACTGCCTAATCAGCATGCTTTTCAGCAATAGAACCAAATTTTCCCAAGACATTAATTTTACTCTTCAGTAATGGTTGCACCCTAACTAGCTTCACTTGCTGGAATATGTTGACTTTGATCTAATAAGACCAAGAATCTTCTAAAACACAAGTATTTCAGCTCACCTTTTGCTCAAGCATGCACTTGAAGCAAGAATCCTCTGCAGGCATGCACTGATTTTACTCAGAGACACTATGATCTCAAATGTAACTTTATTCGTTTGCCAAAAATCTCTGCTCAACCTGACTCATAGTTCATGTATGCAGCATACACGCATCTAAACAAGTCGTGCAAAAAGCACATTATCTCTACACAGGAGAATGACATCAAACAACCTTAGGAGTCAAAGGTGATGGCGCGATGTAGGTCCTGTAGCACACAGCCTATCTGACAGTGACTGATACAAGTAAATTAAAATCCTTTTTAACTCCTGAACTGATATGGGTGGAACAACGTAGCTGGGAAACCTATCCTCCCAAGCACACTCAGTTTACTTCTGTTTTAAAGCTAATTGATAAAAGCTTTTATTCCATTGTTTGACGCTAGTTTATTGCACATTAGTCAGAATGTTGAGTTCATAGCTTTTGATTCATCTCAAAGCTTACAGGGTTTAAGAGACTTCAGTATTATGCATAAACAATTTCTGCTGTTAAAACATATGAGTTGCTCCTTGTTGGATGAATCACCAAATCCACTTGCTCTCCAATTAAATAAGCTCTCTCTTACCCCTAACAATTTGGTTTTCATGTTATACAAGATCTTTCTCCTCATCTACTTTTAAAGACAGCATCACACTCAGAAGACAGCCCCTTTCAGAAATTTAGTTTGTAGCTAAGTGGAGTATCTATCACTGAACAACTACCACAGAAACCTGAAGTGAACTTGCCGGTAATGGAGCATGCTTTTAGCATCACACTAGCCACTACCTGCACAGAAATATGTTAATTATGCTAATACTAAACTGACACAATATATTATTAACTTTAATTAAAAAACACACAAAAACCATTGGCCATATTAACTTCTAGTTAGCCAGTGTTCTAACAGTCAGGAAGCACCACAAATCCTGTTATAACACTTCTTTTCAAGTACTGATTCATAGAATCACAGGTGTTGGAAAGGTTCTCATTCCTTTCTCAGTTTAGTCCAAACTCCTGCCCAAAGAGCACGGTCAACAAATTCAAACCAGCCTGCTAAAGGCTTTGTCCAGTTTTCCAGGTCTTGAAAACTTCCAGGGATGGAGATTCCAGTATCTCTGGTCAACCAATGCTTCATCATCCTTCAAATTATTTTTTCCCCTTAGATTCTTCTCCAGCAACCTGTCCTGCTCCTTTTTATGACCTCTATCTCCCATGAACTTCTGTAAAAAGCCTGGCTTCAACTTCTCAGCTAAAAAGATTAACAACTTGATAAGACTTTGAGTTCAGCTAAGCTACATAGCTATGTCAAATCAGACCCGACACTTCTCAGGCACTTACCATTTCCTAGGTACCCAACTGAATTATATACTTCCCATGTGATACTGAAGTGTTAAGGTGAGCCAGCAACATCTAAGTTAAGGATTAACAAACACAGGAATCCCAGCAATCTCCCTGACAACCTTAATTTAGTCTGCTTCCCCTAGTATAACAAACATACTTTTAAACAAGCAAAACAAGCACATTGCCAAACCCAGTTAAGAATATAACTGCAATGCCATCTCATGCCTGCCTATTCTCAGGGCTGGCATGAGATCAAATGATTGTTTGCCAAAACAATTTAATTTTTTCTGCCCATTTAATTGCAAACAAAAATAATGACAAAAACACCAGGCATTCATTCCCACCTCCAGTCCTTGTGCCAGCAAAAAATGAGGAAAAAAAAAAACCACCATGAAATCAGAGCTTGTTCAACAACTGATGTGTCAAGGTGCTCATAAGACAGACATCAAATTTTAGAAAAATAATCCAGTTTACACACTACTAGTATAAAAACTGGAACTTAATTCTCATTGTGCGGTTCTGTCAGGTTCAATGAATTATATGAAATTTGAATGACTCTCAAAATGACCTAATGAAGAAAAAAAAAATTGAACTAGTAGTTCTAATATAGCCCATCTTCAATTATTTGTGTGTGTACATATGCATCAATTATCTTACAGAAAAATACTTTACATCATGATTTTCTTTTCTAGCACAGACCCTTTCTTGACAGCCTCGTCTTACATCCTGTCAATCAAGAATAAAAGCCGTTGATCAGGCTTTGGTCCTTGGGGGAAAAAAAAAACAACACACACACACAACAAAACACAACACAAAAAAACAGCCAAACAAAAAAAAAAACCCACCAAACCACTATGCTTCTGCAGGCCAAGCACCATTGCTCAACTTTTACTTTCTGGTAGAGAGCATGGGGAAATAAAAAAACTTCCACCTTCTTCTTCTAAAGTCTCCCTTCCCCCAAAATGACGACTTCAGCTTTTCCAGCTCCCTGTCATCTAGAGCCTTTTTTTAGTCTATCATATAAAAATCATTCCCCTAGACTTCTTCCCAATGACTTGCCTAATTTCAGCTGCTATGCTAGGAACCAAAAATAAATCCTGTTACATGTAGTTGCGCACCCTTTCCCACCAAGCCCTTGTTCAGCACTCCACTTGATGTGTGAAATAACTTGTGGAAGAGACACACTCCTCAGCACACTGTAGAGTTCCTTGAATGATACGCAACAAACTGACAGAGTACAGGTTGATTCATCTCTATAAGTCTGCTGAAACTTGTTAAGTTATGAAGCTGAACCTAGAAAATCTCCACACCAAACTCTGAGAAGCTTTGTATACAAACTCAGTAACAACGCTTGCACAAATACTGTAGCTTCATCTTATTTGCACAGTGAAGACAACAGGGATGAGGTACAAGTGAGGTTGCTCTCGGACTACCTAATGATATTGCTAAGTTCAGCAGGACCAACTCCTCATTCAAAATGAAAGCCAGCAGAATTTAGTACAATTATTCTCCTACAGAATGGATGAAGCCTTTCCCTGATCAGTCTTGTCCTTCCATCACAAACCCATGGCAGTAATTGATAAATCTGGCTGTCCACTCACACTGCCTCAAGTTAAAACACACCTGAATCCCATCCCTTTTCTTCCTCAGAGTTAAATCCCTCTTCATGTCGGTTTTATATATTGTTTGTGTACATCATGTCCAGAAGGAGGCGGGGGAGGGGAGGGGGGGGAGTTCTACTTTCCCATTCAACCCATTCACTCAATTATATCATCACAGGCTAGTCACTTTATCTCGGGGCAAAACTATCTTTCAGAAGGCATCTAATTCAAGCAACATACCACTACTCTGATCCATGTTGCTGCTGGACTGTAATCATCCTAATCATCCCTTCAAGAAACAAAAGCATATGACTGCATATGAAGTCAAATATTAACATAATGTACTTTTCCCCTAAATGTAACAATAAAACTCTACTCTAGTGATTCTAAAATAACTGAAAAGAACATGCAATAGAAATAGTTGTCCCGATCAATCCAATTTTGAGTTCATTTCACTTTGACATATTTAAATTACACATTTCTTTCAGAACAAAGTAATCTCCTCCACGAGAGCCAAATTCAAATTTGTGTCCACAGCTTCCAATAGAAGAACTTTTCTGTGTTATTTTTAAATCACTTCCCTGCAGGCATCTTCAAGCAGCCTTCCTAGCTACTTTAGCTAGGAAATAGTAAAGGCAGTATAAACATAAACAAACATCTTGTTTATATGAAGAAGTCTATTCATCCTGTGCAAGGAAGTGTGAGTTTGTTTCCAATAGCACTATAAACCAAAGCAAAACATCATATTTGGTCACCTTTTGCTACGATACACATGATCACTTTTAATATGAGCACACTTCAAATTACTCAGTATTCTAGTGCTCTGTCATCCTTTTAAATATTTGTCAATTTCAGTAACTTTCTAACACCTCATAGGTTACAAAATTAACATCTTCCCCACATGCCTTCTAACTTAGTTTTCAGTGACAAAAAAACCCCACAGTTCTCAGGCTGATCAGCCCAAGGCTCTGCTGCACTATACTCGATGAAAGAAATGCAAGGTCGGAGCACTTAGTTTTACCACTATCTGCGAGAAACTTTGCCCAGGTTAAATAAAGTTTGTAACTAGTATGCTATTCAATAAGAGAAGCCAGGTAAGTTTTAAGTGTCTGCTATACTGCTGCTCTTCAAGATCCACCAGAGAACTGAGTTAAAATGAGTTGATTCAAAGTTAAAACAAATGTAAGCAACAGAAGTAAACACTCTCATATTACCTGGTTTTGCTGCTACTGCATTTATTAAGTGAGATAGAATGCAATGCTGTTGGCTTTGGAATATTCGTGCTTCAAGTTATCAGGTTTGTAAGTAGAAATAACTTCTTTTAAATCAAAAAGCACAGGCGTAATGAACAAACTCTACAGTCCTAAGGAGGGTTTGTGTGCTTATAATCTTTCCAAAAACCCTAGAATATTTCCAAATTTTTAAGTTATTTTCACATTAATTCAGAAGCTCACTTGGGAAGCGCATCGTTTGCATCATAACTACCAACACTGCGAATGCTTCAACACAGGCAGGGAAAAAACCCACCCAACCCCGTGATCTTTCACCCCAGAGGTGAGCAGAAGAGACCAGCAGGTCCTGCTCACAGAGCACTGTTGTCACCGCAGAGGTGCCCCGCGGGACGGCCCGGGCACCTCCCGCTGGGGAGCCCCCCCCGCGCCACCCCCTCACGGGAACAGGGGAATTCCCGCCGCCTCTCAGCCACCGCCCCCGGCGCGTTACCACAGCGCGGCCCGCCGCACGCCCCCCGCCAGCTGTCATCTCCCTCTGCCGAACAGCACCCGAAAACCCTCACGGAAGCTCACAG